>JBCEWC010005791.1:0-24257 GCA_038996855.1 Solanum aculeatissimum | reverse complement strand
AATAAAACAAATTGTATTATACGTATACAACAAATTTATATCATAAACAGTAATTTTAGTCTTTTCATATATACAAATATTTATATTTATACATATACTTATATCAATACTAACATTTTTTAGCAAAATTCAAGTGTATATGCCAACATAAACAACAAAAAACAATATAAACACTTATATTTATACGTATACTTATATCAATACTAACATTTTATTAAACAAAATCTAAGTGTATGTGTCAATATATATAATAAAAAAAAACATCTACATTTTTTGCAGGAACAACTTAAAAATGCATATGATATCCAGATATAACAATTTACAAATTTTTAGTATTAAATGAGTTACTGTTTTCTGTATTCTGTCAACAAATACACCAGTTACCAAATTAAAAAAAATGAAATAAATCATATACGTGAGAATGACAACGTTTATCGAAGAAATCATATATATTTTACAGAGCAACAAATTTTGAAATATAAAGTTTTAAATGTATTTCAATATAACGAGAAGAATAAATGGTATAATATCAATTTCTTGATGCGCAAACGTATACAGTTACCTCTTTATACACACCAGTTTTGTCGTGTACAATCTGAAAATGTTGTTATCCTCTATTTGATCCAGCGTATATCAGAAAAAATAAGGTATTTTTAGAGAGGAAGAGTCATATATGATAAGTATGACTGATTAGATTCAGTCACCATTAATTAAGGAATAGTTTCCTTTATTTTTACAGCGCAATTAAAGGAAATAACCATTAAACAACTACTGATTAATTTGTATAAGTTTTCTTTAAATTCGGTATTATACAAAAAAAAATTTAATGGCCATAGCTATAAAACGTAATTTTGCAAACTTTAACTATTTTAGGCCTTTATGTTTCACTACTTGGCTATTTTTAAAAATTCCCCAAAAATGAACCACATTGAGCCCAAAAATAATACAGTAAAGTTTATTATTGGATTGGGATTTTGAACCCAATTGTTGAGCCCATCTTGTCCGAGAGATTCCTGAACCCCCTCTTGCTAAAGTTTGTGTTTGTGTCCGGGGGGTTCATTGTAATATATATTCTCACTAAAATAAAATTTCATCTTATATACACAATGTAATTTTCTGACGAAGGGGGTTCAAGTGAACCCTTTGGGCTACATTTAGATCTACTCTTGCATATTGTTATGTTATTATTGAGGAATAACTAGACATTTAGAAAAAATTACACAAATATTGAATGATACTATCATAATATATATATATATATATATATACTGTGATTGTATCCAAAAAAACATTTCAAAATCATTCAATGATACAATCAAAGTATATTCATATATTCTCATGATATTAAAATGGTATAATTAAGGAAGAACCATTGCTTTACCAAATCAATCATCAGTTCTTAATGATGGACTTCTAAAATCCTCAATGATACCATAATGGTTTATTGCATAACAGAAAATTACACAAATACTAAATGATACCATCATAATGTATATATACTGTGATGATATCATGAAAGTTTTCTAAAGTCATTCGATGGTATATGAATGATACTACCATAATATATTCATATATTATTATGATATTGAAATTGTATAATTGAAGAACAACCACTATCTTACCAAGTCAATCCTTAATTCTTAATGAAACACTTCTAAAATTCTCAATGATATCATAATATACATTCAGAAAAAATAGCACAAATATTGAATGATACTATCATATGATATATATATATATATATATATAGTTACAGTATCAAACAAACAAACTGGGACTAGGCTAGGAAGGAGGCACATAGGGTCAAACAAACATTAAGGGGTTTAATCTCTGATGCAATCGTAGCATTTTTTTGAATATGTAATGTCAATTCACCCATCACCAATACAAATAAAAATAGACTAAGAATTAATCTCTGATGCAATCCCGTTATAACAGAAAAGTGCTCTAAATCTCTTTCCACTCTCCCCACTCCAATCTTGGCTCTCTCATATACATTCTTAATCACCCTAATATAAACTACATATATATTATATGCTCCAAACGTCTCCATAAAATTCTTGGAAAGGGAATACATATTCACATTCTACACAAACAATTTGATCTGGCGTATAAAGTCTAACAGATGTGGGATCAAGATTTCCTTAAACAAAATCAAAACTTGTTGATGTTGACTGATGTGCTTTTTGGAATGGAGCAATTTCTTTGTTCTTTTTGTTTTAAATTAATAAGCACTAATAGTTTAAATATTTGCAAGGAGACAAAAGGGGAAAAAAGTAGGTAAGGAAAAGGTATTTCTACACACACGACGAGAGCCTCTTTCTCACTCCAAGAGCGTTTGGACAATGATCACATCACTTGGATTATTAAAAAATTAAGACAAAAACCAAAGAAATCAAATTCAAACTTCAAGTGGGAAGTCTTTAAAGTAAGCATGCAAGTCTTTACTACTCAAAATAGTTTGGTGATAGATAAAAGAAGGCAAAAAAATGTTGGGCTCAACAAGTCTAAATATAATCTTTATATAATGTGAAATTATCTATTTTGGATGAAACTTGTGTTGGGTGGGCGAGTGACTACTTATATGGTGTTGAATACTTTTAATGGAATAAATCCTTTTAAAGGTAAACCATATTTACTTGGCTCAAAGCGGAGAATATCATATCATATTGAGAGTATTCTTAAACTGTTTTAGCTCAATAACTGATATCAAAGACAATAATATAATGGAACAAGTATGAAGATGACGGATTGTGGCGTGGGACTCGATTTAGTACTTTTGCCTGTTTATGGTCAATCCGTAGTTATAAAGACACATGCATATACAACCTTTGAGCTTAAGGGACCTTTGGGCTTCAGAACCTTAATTACTCTAAAGATGTGGATGACTATCAAATATATTATATCTCTGAACCACGAATCAGTAATGAGTCATATAAAACTTACTTTGAGGTGGAGATTGTTGTGTAAGTTTGAGTCATAGTAATTTCTGACCCATCTTGATAGATAATTGAAAAGAAAAAAGGAGAAATTTATAAGATATTAATTACAATTAACGATGTGAAACTTTTTGAAAAGAATCATGTGTTCTTGATCCAAAATGGACAATCTTAACATTCAACAACTTGCATTTTTTTTTAAAAAAAAATTCATACCACTAAAAGTATTGTACACTATCGTCTACGTATATAGCTTCATTTTTTTTTTATCAACTTTAAACATAGAACTTTATTTACACATTTATTAAGTTCTATATGAAAATCACCAATATTTATGAGTTTATTTGATTATTAAATGTGTGTCACTCACACAATTCGAGTAAATATGGCTGCCGAAACCAACAAGGCTAACTTCTTCATTTTAGTGTACGCGCATCTTTAAATTATTGATAAAGATAGTAAATCGAGTTTCATGTCATTATTCTATCGTCTTTATGTTCTTTTTGTCAAATTATCAATTTTAGCACTCAATATTTGATTCGACGTCCCACAAATATTGTTCTCTTTATTCACTTTTAGTTGTCAAAAAATTTTTAAACTGATTTTTACTCGTCATTTTTGACAAATTAAGATAGAATTTTTTTTCTATTATACTCTCAATTGATTGTCATTGAGTTAATGACTTTAAAAAACATAGTGAGTGGATCCTACCAATTAATGAGGGTTAAATAATAAACTTACTATATCAAAATTAATAAGTATACCAAATCAAAATTTGACAGCTAAAAATGAACGCACAAAGTGTTAACATAATTTGATATTATCCCTTCAAAGCCCCAAACACTTTATGTGTAACTTCCTTTCCTAATCAACTTCCAATATGAAGTTTTAAATATACCTCCAACATAGAAATGTAGACAACGACACAAGAAGAAGATGATGAGAAAATAGTGGAATTTCAATGAGTGGAAGGAGCATTTACCACATAAGTGTTTTCTTTGTATCTTACAGCAGACATTTTAACACGAAGTCCCTCCTATTTATACTATTTGATCCATATTGAATTTACATAACTTCAAAAAAAAATTCATTAGGAAAAAATCAATTTTATTAATGATATTTTAAAACTTTAAATTTAACTATTATTACTATTTTATGTAATTATTTTATACTAAGAGTAGAAAAAAAATATATAATAAAATTCTCTCTTTATTTTTAAAATTGAAAAAAATCAAATGAATAAGTAATATGAATAAAGGGATCGGAGTAGTATTTTTTTCAAGAAAAAACTACATAACATTACTAAGCAAACATAGCTAGTATATATATATATTTACTCAACCTAGCTATAGTTTTAAAAAATTACAAAACATATTAAGGATTTTAATTCTCATAAAATTCGCTACACTCCTCCTTCTCTCTACTCTTTACATCTCGCTCGACACTCTCTTTCCTTTTTTATTTCTCTCCCCCCCTCTTCCATTGATCTTCTTCTGGGAGAAAAAGGAACTTCCATATTATGTGTATCTGATGTGGGGTTCTTGGGCAAGTGGAAAATTTGAGAGATATTGAAGTGAGGTTTCACTTTCTTTGAGGTTTTGTGTTTCAGTTAAGGGAGTTTAAAGTAAAAAAAAAAAAGCAAACACATAATCTAGTTAGAGAAAGTTCGACATCTATTATATATATATATATATATATGTATATATAAAATAATTTTAATACTATGCAAATAATATAATTTTTCGGCAAGCAGACTTCGGATGAACCTCCTAGCATGCAATAAGGCGTCTCCGGCCCTAGGTCTCATCACAGATATAAATTTATGTATATAGAGTCAATTATATACTTGATATGCAAATATATTCATAGAAATTGATATAAAGCTTATGCATATATAGTCAAATACATACTTGCATATTCTACTAGATACACTCATACTATGATATTGCTATGCCTACACATATACATTAAGTCATGAAACACATATACATGTGAAACAAAAATACATAATAGAAGGAGGAGAGCATAGAGGGAGTCAGAGAGAGACAGTGTATCTCAAATATAGTTGCATTATGCATTAGATATACTATATTTAGATCGAAACTCAAACAATGTAGGTAATTATTGAAGTTATCACTGTGCATCTATGTAATTGACATTTATACTAGTGTGCTTTATGAAAGTTGCTCAATTTTCAATGTCTAATCAAAGCCCATACTCATTAATGCGCTTTCTAAAAGTGTCAATTAGAATTTCAACGAGTGGCAACGGCAAATATGGTACAAGTCAACAAATATTAAACTTACCAAGAATGGAAATATTCGCATGTTTAGCTTCTTTTTTAAACTTTTTGATTATTTAATTACATAAATTAAATATCTGACAAGCACTACCATGTCCATCCATTTTCACTATGTTAATTTTCTTGTTGTAATTTATTAATATAAAATTAAACAACCTGGCCATGTTGTGTGACCTTCCAAACTTGCTTAAATATCACCCTTGTTGATTTCATTTCCTAATGTCAATTCTCTAGGGTTTTATTTAAGTCTTAGTACAATTTCTTTGTATTGTGATAAACTCTTCAAAAAAAAAGAAAGAAAAAGGATTTATGGCTTCATCATATAAGAAAAGCATTTATATGCTTCTTTTTCATGTGTATCTTGTCCTTCTTTTACAACAATTTGAGTTGATAGATGCATCAAGAGTAGTAGTTATGAAATTTCATCAACCTAAGCATCCTTCTTCGAATATATTTTCGTTCAATCGTTACAAGAAGCATGAAATTGTAAAAGATTACAGCGGTGGCCCAGGACATAGCCCTGGTATGGGCCACCAAAATCCACCAGGCGCGCCATGAGCGGCTAAGTACTATAGCAGAGACGAATCTAGGATGCAGAGTCAGTGTATAATGAGTGAGATTTTGTTATATGTACACATCCTTTTTTGGCATATGTGTATACATATTTCGAGCCTGAAACAATGTGCTCAGTTGAACTTATAGAATCTGCCCTAGATCTACCTCTGCTAAACAACAAACACACCATATTTCAAACGAGTACTATGTTTTTTTTTGTTTTTTTTGTTAATTTTAATTATCTCTTTTTTGGAGGACGGTAAGCTTGATGCTGAAGGGTAGAAGAATATTATGACAATATTTTTTCTGCAGCTTGATAGAGATTTCTACAAATTTCTTGGTTTTTGTCTTCTCAATAATATGCTATTGAGATAACTAGTCTCTCTTTCTTTTTGTATTACTCTTTTATTTTGCTACTTATTGTTTTCTTCTTTTATGTAATGGGAGATTTTGAACTGATTTAATTTATTGTACTATATTGTTCAATTTTTGTTTGTTTAGTATTTAATTCGTTTCAAAGAAAGTACATATTGAAGGGTTCAAACACGAGGGTTGAACAATCTAGTTTTTGAACTCAATTCCAACATCAATCCTTGCGTACTTTTTACATAAAAAATTATATAAAAAACAATGTAAGTCATAAATATCATTTTGTTTTTTGAAATATTTTTAAAATATGAGAAAAAATTGGAGAATTTAGTTCTGTAAGTAATACTCTAAGAGAGTATAATATAAAATTAAACAAAAGGTGCAGTTTTAATGTTCAAATATTAAATGGATATTTCTCAGCTAGCTAGATTTCACCTTTGACCTTGGAATAGCAAGACTACTCCCTATAGCTTGAGGAAATACTAGGTCAACTAAAGAAGGATGAGTGAGAAATTGGAGCCTCCAATAAATAAAGCAGGATCAAATATACTTTTAAAGTATTTGAATTTGAGCAAATATGTTCTTTGTTAATAATCTAGCTCATATATGTCTTCATCGTCTAATAGTTGATCTAAATATACTTTATTTAATCGAGTATACAATTGACATAATTAGCTTAATAATGAGTGAAAAAATAGGTCAAAATAATGCTCTTAAAGAATGCAATTGACATAACGTTTTTTCACTCATGTTTATGTAACCATCAAAGTCAAACATGAAAAGTTCAAATACAAATAATTTAGCTTAAGTTTATATTGTTAATTCTTTAACAGACTAATGTGATGATGTAAATAATATATCTAATTAACATTTATATATTCAATGATAACAATTACAATTTACAAATATATTTTTGTTCTTTAATTTGATTTTTTTTATAACCTATTCACATATTCCCTACTCTACGCGCTGCTCAATTCTATAACCCTAGTTGAATGACATATATGCCCTCAATTTTACATATTTCAAAGGACATATTTGACCTATTATCTATTATTAATCAACCAATTATGCTAATTAGGGGCTCTAATTAAATTAAGAATATGTTGGTCTTTAAGACAGTTGTATTGAGACAGTGGAGTCTAGAGGTGTATTAGTAGCTTACATCAGAACAATTAAGAACATGTATGGCACCAAGATCCGAATAAGAATAATGGAAGAAGACTCCGAACATTCTCGATTTTGAAAGAGTTGCACGAAGGTTCAGTCCTTAATTATTAGCTCATTTTTATTTGTTTTAGTAATAGATGAATTGACGCGACATATCCATATAATGTTCTATGATGATTCATATATGACATTTTACATATTGACAAGGCATGTAAAGCAAGAGTTTGAAAATTTGGAGACAAATCCTAAAGTCTAAATATTTTAGGTTAAAAGGGCCAAGACTGAGAATCTGAAGTGCAAATCCAGTAACATAGTGAATGAAGCGAAGGTGGAAGTGAATATTGATACACAAGCTATGCTTAAGAGAGGAAATTTCAAATATTTTGGGTTCACAGTATAAGTTATTCGGGAGACTGACAAGGATATTATACGTTGAATTGGAGCAGGTTAAATGAAATGGAGGCTCATTTTTGAGATTTTGTGTGATAAGAATGTGTCAGCAAACTTTAAGGGTATTTTATATAGAGTGACGGCTAGACGTACATTGTTTTGTGGAACATGTATTATTAGTCAAGGACACACATGTCTAGAAGATGAAAGTAGTGGAGATGAAAATGTCTAAATAGATGTGTGTGAGCCTACTAAGAGAGATATGGCTAAGAATGAAGCTATATGGGTAAGGCGAGAGTGAGCTTGGTGAAAAATAAAAAGAGAGAAGTGAGATTAAGATGATTCAAACATATGAAGAGTAAGTGTATAGATATATGCACTAGTGAAAAATGTGAAAGATTGGCTATAATGGGTGTTAGGTAAGGTATAGGTAGGCCACAAAAAGAAGTATGGAAAAGGTGACTTGACAGGACATTCTCTAACATTCTCAAATTCATCCACCTGGTCTGAATAGATGCCCAGAGAAAATTGAGATAAATGACTCAGAAAAGTCACTGGGAGAAAATCACGAAGGATCATCTATGGCCCATAGGTGTGACCTCATAGTTGTCCATATAAATTAGTAAAAAATTTCTAAGTCTTAGGCCTATGTAAGAGTCTTTCTATGAACCGTACTTTATTCCACGACTCGTGAAATAGGTTTCGTAGATTAAGTTCCAGAAAGCCAAAATTTCTAAATCTTGAACCATGAATTAACAAGATGGCCCGTCACTCAATCTACGACCCATACAAAGAGGTTTCGTAAATTCCAGGTCCAAATTTCAGTAACTCAATTTTTGGACATCCTCATCTATGAGAGGCCACTTACGGCCCGTAGACGGGATTTCGTGGTTCCCTACTAAATTTTTTAAGAAGGGTATTTTTATATTTTTCTATACTTTTTAATTAAAACCTACAATATTTTGTACTTGATTTGGACCCTTTATCAGTACCCTAAGTGTACTATTCCTCATTATACACCTAGAAACCTTGAGAGCATCGAAGAAGGGAGAAAAGTGAGGGTTTCGAGTTCAAGCTTAAGGATCATTGAAGAGTTGATTGTTCTTCCTAATTCCAGGTATGTAAGGCTTGAGTCCGCCCACGTATCCTTTCGTCTACTTGAGTCCAGCTTATGTATAAAAATTGAGTATTGAAAATTTCATAATCCTAATCTTCAAGTTGCTTACCTTTATTTTGAGTCTTGATACATATTTATGAATGAATCAAGGAGTTGCATGTTGGTCATGTGGAATTGGAGTATAAAGTTTCATTCAATACTATGAACTTTGAATTGCATTATTCTATATAACCTTTATTGCATTGATTAGATTGAGACCATGAGTGTGATTGTCTGAGTTAAGTAACTTGATCATGATCGAGTATGAGGAGCATACTACCTGTATATGTGCATATCTAATGAGCATCTTACTTACTTTATGTGATGAACATGATTGAATGGAATCTAAATGACCATTTGAGTTTGAGTTTGAGTCTTGATTATATACATGATTGATGATTGTCTAAATGACCGTTTGAGTTTGAGTTAGAGTCTTTATTATATGCATGATTGATGATTTGGATTGGTTAAGCCATTGAATGATTGAGTTGAGTTGATTGGAGAAAATCCAAAGAGATGAGATTTGAGTTGATTGGCATGAACATGATTTAGTCTTGGGAAGAGTATTTAGCACCGATATGGGAGCGAGTAGGTAATTACTCTAATCCATAAACTACGTTGCCAACATAGGATAGTTGCACTGTTGATTCGGACGACTCATGTCCCAACAAATGGGCATTTACTTTGGATCCAAGAGATGTTTGATCATCCCTTACCTTGACAAGTATTGGACGGGCGTGACAATGACGTCGCCTTCATTGTGAATCACCAAACTAAAGGAGGTGGGATTGGATGTCGGTCAAGAAACACTCCTAAGCAACACCTGATTGAGCATACCATGTTTTAAACTGAGTTGCATAACAATGAGTCTATTTTCAAAGCATGATTTTAAATATTAAATTTGCATATTCATTGAGTTGAGTTATGAGTTATTGAGTTGATTTTTGAATCGAGTTGACTGATTTGAGTTGAGCTTTACTTGTCTCTTTTATCCATTTTACATACCAGTATATTCCATGTACTGACGTCCATTTGGGTCTGAATCGTTAATGATACAAATACAGGTGATAGAGGACTTCAACCAGTGCATCATTGAGGTCCAACTTCTTACTTCCAGATTTGGTGAGCTCTCCTAGCCATCGGAGGAGCCCTTTTCCTTTCATTATTTTGAGTAGTTATAGTTATTTCTTTGAGGTAGTCCGGGACTTGTCTTGGCACCTTCTAGATGGATAAGAGCTTCATAGACACTGAGCAGAGATAGTTGATTTTGTTTTTCCAAACTTGGTTATTGGAAACTGTTATTATAAGAGTTTTGTTTATCTAAAATGATGGCTTTTCTGAGTATTCTTTCACTGTTGAGTATTATGCAATAATGAGGCTAGATGATTCTCTTGTGGAATCCACAAGGGTTCTTCAAGTGTCGTCCACACAAAGGATACCCTCCCGGGGCGTGACACATGCAACACCTCCAATTTATTAAGGTTATAATCCTAGATAAAAAGGTTTGAAGGTTGAAAATTAGGAAGAAGATTTGTAGCTAGTCCAGTGTTGTAAAGAGAGAATAGGGGCTAGTCTCCTCTTCATCTTTTCTCCATATATTAGTAGTATTATTATTTAATACTTGCATCACATCTTTTATTAATCATCATATGTTGCTTCATAATTTTTTTTTATAAGAGATTTTTATTTTTATACATAAAAGATTTTTACTTTTATACCTAGAAGTTTTGAAAAGACTTTACATCCAATCAAGATTGTTTTAGTTTAATTTCTTATCTCCTCATGATGATGCAAAAGATGATAATTATATTTATCTTATCTCAAAGTCCATTGTCTCATTTGTTTTTTCTTTTAAGAAATAGTTGATGGAGTGCACCACTTATATTGTTTGAAAACGAGGGTATTCTTAAAGGAAAAGAAGGAACGCAGACAAGCTTGGCATGTCAAGATTCTGGTCATCATAATCAAAATCTTTAATTGCAGACTAATCATAGCTTAATTTAGTGTTTAATGACGGATTTAGAGGAAAGATATTTAATATAAAAACCAAAAGTATTCTTTATTTTTATGCACATGATGAGTTTGTCAAAATCTCATGAGTTGTGAAGTTAATTAAATTGCTAAACATAAATGATTCCGTCACTCTATGAAGACTTTGTAAGTGAATTTGATCGAGTGGCCTTATTAATAATATAGATAAATATAAATAACTTTAGCTATTCCCCATCTATTTTTACTTGTCCACTATATACTATTTGGGGATGTCTAGTAGTTCTTGTTCAATTTATAAAACCAATGAACGATTTACTGTTTTGTGTCTATTTTGCCCTTGTTATTAAATAGTATTTATTTTTCAATGTTTAGATGACTTATATTTAATAAAGACGATTTGATAAATTATTCCTCTCATTCTACTTATGAGTTTTTGAGACGAAAATTCCCATGAAACAACCTCTCTACCTTTGAAGTAGTGGTAAGGTCTGCGTACATTTTACTCTTTCCAGACTCCACTAGTGGGATTCCACTGAGTATGTTGTTGTTGTTTGTATTTACTATTTTTTAAATCCATGTGTCAAGTTAATAGTAGACAACTATTATTAGTAAGGAGCAATAGATAATTTACTACACTTGAATGACCAAATAAATTAGGAGTTTATTTAGTCGGATTCACCGTATACTTTTCCTAATCGGTATATATAAATTATACATTAACTATACATGAATACGCATATCAATATTTTAAGTTTATGCGATTAAGTGAAGGGATAGATATTTGGGTTGATTCTTCTATAAGGTTATTAACTCAAAACTATGACACGCTAGTTAATTACAATAATATTAAATTTACAATTAAATATTTAATTGCATTTTTATATATACATATATAGCATCTAAGTGAAAAATATGTAGTTACTGATTCACATGAATCCACACCTGTTACTATGGAACTTTTGCAATTGACAACTACATGCACCACCAAGATATTCAGCAGCATCCACCTGCTTGATGTGATAGTATATTAATCCTAAAGCTAAAGTTGAGTATTAGCAATTATTAATAGAGATAAAGTATCAAAAATACATTTAATTTTTTTATTTTTTTTGAGTTTTATACCTAAATTATTGGAAGTGTGAGTTTAATATCTAAATTATCACTTATTAGTTTGAGAAACACACCTCAGTGGTGTGTGTATTACACTCTCTCTTTTATTATTTCAAAAAAATTATAAAATAAAATATAAAATATTTTCTTACCCCACTCCACCACTTCCTCTCCCGTATCCCCCCCCTCCCCCCACTCCAAACCAACCAATATTTTAATGTTTTTTTAAAAACACACACCACTGAGGTGTGTTTCTCAAACTAATAAGTTATAATTTAGATATGAAACTTACACTTTTAACAGTTTAGCCATCTTTTAGGTATGAAACTAAAAAAAAGATGATAGTTTAGATGTGTTTTTGACATTTATCTCTTATTAATATAAACTAATTTACATAAATGTGCATTGTGCCACTGCAAATCAGAAACATTAATATTTCTTAAGTGTAGCGTTAAAAAAAATTCAAAGATTTATGCAAACAATTTTAATCAATGTAAAAAAATTCTCATGGAGCTGGAATATGTTGATTAAAAAGGTGATTTGGAATTCCGATTCTTTTAAATTTTTAAAATCAAAATAGAATACACGCTAGATAATCAATAAAGTAAAACATCAGAAATAACCCTTTTGGGGATTATTTGTGTTAAGATCGAAGTAATCGAGTATCATACGAAAACTAGCAAAATGAACCTTAAAAGACCATAGATGAGAAGACAAACGAAAAATATACTAAAAGGAGACACAAACACTTTAGATAATTTAGTCAATCGACCTACATCCACAAGAGGAGATGAGTCATCCCCTCCCCATCAATTCACTTAGAATAAAATGAGGTTCACACAAGTATTAACATAACACTTGTATCGTGCCGTTTATCCCCTACACTTAACTCTCAAAGCTCCCATGACTACATTGCGAATGATGCTAAGTTAGGAGGAAAAAATCTTTATTTATAGAATTATAAATTTTTCCTACCAGAAAAAAGACCGATCAAATATGAAAATTTTGAAAAGCGAAAACCCAATTATACTAGAAAAGTCTAGCAAACACCAAATAATTTGGTACTTACTTCATCATTATAGTATAAATGATGAGATAAATAATTTTAAAACTAACTAATATTCTTAACCAAACACGGGATAAAAGTTTTTTATAATTTATCCCAAAATTATTAGGAGAAATTACATATAAATACAAAAAAGTAAAAAGTTTACAAAAAAGGTAACCCATATTTTATTTACATAAAAAAATAGCCCTAAATCAGTGAAACTGTACATGACTATACAATATAGTTATAGAAAGTATACACTATTATACAATGTATATTACTTATACATAAGTTATACACTAAATATACATTATGATACACAAATATACATCAACTATACATACCTATTTTGAGAACAACACGTGATTGAAAATTGGCCAACTGTTCAGGTATGTGTGTCTGATTTATTTTTTTATTCTTCAAATTTCAACAAATCAATATCCAAATCAACTTCTAATATACTCAAATTTAATTTCATATGAACAAATTCCAATTATCAATTTGTCAAAACAATAACAAATCTAACAAATTCATGTACTAAACTTTTTATTATTTTCATATATAGTTGCATGACTAAAATATATGTAGAAATTGACTAAAATGTTAATATGTGTGTATGAATTATTTATTTATTTATTTGTCAAAAGAAGAAGAAGCAACTTTTACTCGTGAAATTTCATTAATTCAACATACGATTCAATATCCAAATTTATTCCAAATAAGCTCAAATTTAAAATATAAATTTCATATTTTATAAAGAACAAATTTTAGTAATCAACTAATGAAAACGACAACATATCTAACAAACTAATTTGCACTCTTTAATCATTTAATGCATACCTACATGATTGAAGTACATGTAAAAGTTATTAAAATATAATCAAGTCTGTTTGGACATTTTTTGCCCAAAAAAAATAAATTTATTCTTCTAATTTGAACAATTCAATACCCAAATAAGCTCTAATTTAAAAAGTAAATTTCACAATTTCATAAAGAATAAATTATATATATTATCATTGTTAAAACAACAACTAATTAAAAAAACACATTTTACACCCTTTTGAGTTTTTAATGTATGCTATTATTGGAGTACATGTAAAAAATGACTAAAATTTCAATCATGTGTGTTTGAATAGATATACTACCTCACATAAGCAAAATCATTACCTTAGTTTGTCCATTCGTTGACTAGTTTCACAAGTACCTATTCCGTCCAAAGTAATCATAGGTTTGTCTATACTTTTTTTTTTCTTCGTGTGATATCAACATGACATCAACGATCACAACTATGAATTCGTCATCTATAATGTCATATTAATATACCATGTCAATATCATATAAAATTCATTTCTCTTTTTATAAAATAAATATTAAATAATTAAGAAAAACCTACTAACTCACTAACTTATTTATTAAAAGCAAAATTAAAAGAAAATATATTTTACAATTTTTTTCTCTCTTCTGCAAATGAAAACATAACTAATTGTATCTAAAATATGATTATATTTTCTATATTTTTTAAATTCAAATTAACTTGCTAAATTGTGTGAAAAAAAGGTTTTGGTTGAATTTTAAAGCAATCGGATCAAAGAATAATTTTTCGATGCAAAAATGCTATTCCAGAAGAGTGTGCGACAGGTCCGCGTCACAGAGTTATCGTGGATTTGCACTTAATGGTGATCTCAATATTTTCTACAGGATTAGAAAGTCAATCGAAAAATTCTCAATGAAAATTGTACTAGGAGTGTCCAAGTCCGCATCGCAAACTTGTCTCTCTGTAGTAAAAAAATTAGTTTTTTTAGGGGCATTCCAGACTTTTTCCCACCCCTCCTAAACTTAACTCATGACCTATACAGGTCATTTTTGACTTAAAAAGAATTTTTAAACTCATTCCAAAGTCTTCTACGCATTCAAAATAAAAGCTAGGTCTAAGAGAGGAGGAGAAGAGCTAGGGTTTCAAGACAATCTTGTGAGTTCTTCCAAGCTAATCCAAAATTCAAATCTTCCAGGTATGTAAGGCTAACACAACGTTGGATTGAGTTCGTCCACGTGCCCCTTCATCTCCATTGAGTTGAGTTTGAATTTTAAATTTCTTGAATCGAATTATTGAGTTATCTATGGTCCTATGGAGTTCCTTGTACATAAGAATGTATTGATGATGTTCATGAGTTGAGAATTTAATTTGGATGCATGTTCATGTCTTTATTCACATGAACTCTAATTGAGGTTTTTATTTGATTTTATGCATTATGTCAAATTGAGACCGGTGGTTTTCATACATTAAACAAAGTATATTCTAGATCAAGGTTTTGCATGTCCTGAGTAAATATGATGACTTTTTATGCATTGAAGAAAGAGTAATTTAAACTGGTATTATATATGTATTTTATTGAGTCTAACGAGTTATATTTGAGGAACGAACATGTTTTGATGAGATGATGCATATTTTAATGAGTTTTTGAGGAAATTGAGCATCAAATTTAAATGGTATTTTGAGTAAACATTTTGATGACGATGTAAATGATTTTTAAAATATATTTTTTGATGGAAGATGGTGATGATGATGTTTTGAGATGAGTTTGATGTTTACATTAAAGTCCAATGAGACTTGATTAGATGTTTGTGGGCAATCTACTCACTTAATGGATATGAGCATATGAGCACATGTTTTAAGAGTAGTATTGAGCACCGATTTGGATAAGAGTATAAATAACTCAATTCTCATAAACTATGCCATCATCATAGGATGACAAATGGGTTATACCTCTGAAGTCCCTATAGAGGTTTTTATTAGATCCATTGATGGGATGTCCTCTACCATGACAAGGTACTGAATAGATGTGGCAATGACATCGCTTCGTTATATCATCACTCGCTTATATGGTGATGATTGTCGGTTAAGATAAACTCCCACTTACTGATCGGATATTTTGGCATGATTTGCATATTATTGAGTTTATTTTCAAAGCATAACCTTATTCTTTAACTTACATGTTTTACTGAGTTGAGTTGAGTGAATTTTTGAGTTTATTAACTTGAGTTGAGTATCTTTGGTTATGTCCTTTCCTTTCCAATAATTTTACATACCAGTATATTCAATGTACTGACGTCATTTGGACTGAATCGTTTCATGATGCAGAGACAGGTATTAGAGGTCATCAACAGACGCTTCGTTGAGGATCTTTTTGCATTCAACTTATTGGTGAGTTCTCCTCTATATTCGGAGGATACCTCACTTATCTTTCTTGTTTTGAGTTTAGCACTTTTATTTTGATTTGAGGTAGTCAATCATGAACCTGTCATTGGCACCATATAGATGCTTAGAGATAGAGGCTTCATAGACAATGATAA
Organism: Solanum aculeatissimum; assembly: GCA_038996855.1. Taxonomy (NCBI): domain Eukaryota; kingdom Viridiplantae; phylum Streptophyta; class Magnoliopsida; order Solanales; family Solanaceae; genus Solanum; species Solanum aculeatissimum. Next base: position 7,875 of record JBCEWC010005791.1, on the reverse strand, counting down.
ATTAGAGTAGATGTTTCAATTTTAAAGACTTGTACTCTTCAAACTATTTTCACAATATTGAATTGATTTGAATTATCAATTTTTAGACCTTGTTTCATTGAGTCATTGATTGATGAGCCCACTAGAATGTTCCTTTTATATAAACCGAGTCTTCCGTTGTTGATGAATAATTGGTTTAGCCAAGTAGTTCGCTTGGGGACTAACAATGGCTTTTGAGTGTTGGCCACGCCAAGGCTACCCTTCTGGGGCATGACAAACTTGGTATCAAAGCACAGAGTTCAAGTATCCTAGGGTGTCTATGAAGCCGTATCAATAAGATCTTATTTATGGTTATGAGGACCCCACTTCTGTAAATGAGGAACTATTGACATTTAAGAAAAGTTTCTCTTCTTTCACATTCTTAAGAGTTATTACCTAAGAAGCCTATGATGACTCGTGTGTTTCTTTACGAGGTGATAGAGACAGTAGTTTTCAGATCCCTAATGATGAGTTCTTCTACGATAAAGTAATCAAAATAGTAGAGAGACTACACCAGGCTTAAGAGAAGCTGACTAGTGTGTTGAGTTGATTGATTCAAAAGAATGCACTTTTATTCGTATGAATTGTGCGTTTGAGCGAGATCAAGATGCACCCCAAACTCTCTTGTCCAAAACTTTCTTTCGATGTTATCCATGAGAGGAAAAATTATGTCTCTAAAAGTTTGATGTCACCACCTGAGGGAATGTGATTTGAGATCTTGTAAACCAAAAGTAGAATTGAGTCATCCTAGAGTAAAAAGGGAGACGATGAAAAAGAAGAGACCAAATAGTGAGAGTGATGGTTGATTGAGGCTTGTAATTAGAGTTATATGTCCATTATAAAAGTAATGTGGTGATGATTTGATTCCCATAGGTTTTGACGAAAGAGTAGTAAGTACAATTTGATTTTCATGATAAGGTATAGAGAGAATTATTGTTAGGATGAGTTGGAGTACTGTGCTCAAACCAGGAAGAGGTTTATGTTGATGTGTAATAGTATTAGTAAAGGCGTAGTATAGATGTTGAATAGGGGAACATAGTATTTTCAATGTGATAGATCTAAGCTAGGCTTATGATTTCAAAGAGAGAGTCCCGTGAAATTCATAGAGTTATGAGCTTAGCCAGATAAGGAGGTATAGTGAATGGGTGAATGGTATTTTTCCTTCACAAACTAGTTTCTTGTATAGTCTATGATCAATCTTACTTCTAAACTATAAGTTTCAAAACTTGTCTTTTTTTCTGAGATTATGAGTCAGTCGAATACTAGTATATTCCCGAATTGGCTTGCGACAAGTCCTAGCATTAGTATGAGTTCTTTGACCGCTAAAAGGATGGAGGGAGTACTAATTTCACTACTTGTGGACAATTACATGTAGTTATCATTTAGATGATTTTAACAGTGATTAAATTTTTTTTATTTGACATTGTTCGATGCGTAAAGGTAAACTCATCATAATATGAGCAATTTCTTACTTTTGTATGTGTTATTAGGACATGTTTGGTGCTGGAAGTGAAACATCAGCTACAATAATTAACTGGACAATGGCAGCATTACTGAAGAACGTCCCAAATGGCCCAGAGAAAGCCCAAGAAGTCAGAGAAGTGTTCAATGGAATATGCTATGTGGATGAAACATACTTTGATAACTAGAAAGTACTTAAAATCAGTTATCAAATACATCAACCAGTACCTTTCTAACTTCCAAGAATAAGTAGGGGGGAAAATGAGATCAATGGCTATGAAACACCAGTAAAATCACAAGTGTTTGTGAATGCTTGGGCAATTGGACTAGTGCTATCAGCCGAAGAAATTTCTTGATAGTTCGATTGATTTTTTGGTGCTGTAAGAAGAATTTTTACATTTTTGGACATAATTTACATTGGGAGGAGCCAGAGTGCTTTCACCTGAAGGGATTTCTTTGTGCGGATAACAGTGTAAAGAATTTTTATATTTTGGACATAATTTATAGAAAAAATAACATAACTAGACAAACATATGATATGTATTCACATTATACAACTATAGTTTGAAAAATTACTATTTATAGCTATAATTAGGGTTTTGTTGCTATAGTTAGGGTTTTGTTATTATTGTCTCTCGCCTCTCTTCCTCCCTCTCGCCTCTCTCCTCTCTCTCTGCAATTTCTTGTCAAATATACAATTACATTTGTATATCAACTGCATATATACAATTATTTTGATAGATATACATAGTCAATTCGACAGATATACATATACAATTCGTCTCTTTTCCCTCTCTCGCTCGCTTCTCTCCGCCTTATCTCAATCTCGCTCGCCTCTCTCAATCTCGCTTGCCAAATATACAAATACATATGTATATTAGTTACACATATACAATTATTTAACAGATATACACATATACAATTATTTGACAGATATACATATACAATTCATCTCTCTCCTCCCTCTCTCGATCTCACTCGCCTCTCTCCTCCCCTCTAGGTCATATGTAATTATGTAAAATATAACTATTTGGGCATATTAAGTTTTAAACCTAGACTATTTATGAAAATTTCCCTTTATAGGTAGGTAATTAGTTGAACGTTTTGGGCCTTGGATCAAGATCACTATGCGGTTTCTCATTCTAAGTTCTTATAGTTCCCTAGAGAATTGGGAAAAAAACCTTTTCTTTAGTCCGTCTTGAATTTTTTTTTTAATATAATTTATTAATTCTAACTTTTCACATGGCATAAATCATAAAATTTAATTATTTTTTTTTACTCTTTTAAATTTTGAATCAAATTAGATTCAGGCAAATAAATTGAAATAAATGAAATATCTATTACTCTCTATATTCTTATTTATGTGACATAATTTGACTCGATATAAAATTTAACATAAAAAATTTATACTTTTGAAATGTGAAATTTAAACATAGCCTAATATTTGTGCAGAAATAAGATTTTTGAATATTATTATCTAGAAAATTTACAACATTTATATAGCCATAGGAGTTTCTCATTAAAGTTGAAATAGACAGTTTAAATATGTTATTTCTAAATGTATCCTTCTTAAAATAAACCAACAAGTAATCGAAAAATGACCAAAAATATCTTTATCCTAGCAAAATTGGCTTTAGAATCCCCTTAAAATTAACACCCTAAATTTGATGGCTTTTTCTAATTTTGAATGCATATAAGTAAAAAAAAAAAATTAAAAAAAACTTTTTTTTTATCACGGATAAATTAAAGAATGAATTTATTCTGTCAATTTACTTCCTTTTTTTCCATGACTTGCAAAGGCGCAGGTAAAATTACTTGTAATATATCAAGAATTAAGTTTATACTCAAGGTCACTTTTTAAATTTGTGTGAAAATATAATTAAATAAAAAATACTACTAGAAATATACGATACAAATTTAGAGTCCGTTTGACATCGCTGCTAAAAATTGCTTACTTTTAAAAGCACTTTTTTAAAATAGCTTTTTAAGAAAGTGCTTTTGAGAAAAAAAAACAATTCATATTTGGTTAATTCAATTGAAAAGTGCTTTTAAGCAAATTGTATTTGGCTAATCTTTTCTAAAAAATACTTTTGATAGTCAAATTATGAAAATGGATAAGTACCAATTCACTTTTAATATTAAGATTATTTTATAAAGAAAAATTATTTTAAATATCTATTATAAAGCTTTTAATTAAATTTTTGTTTCTGTTAGATTAAAATGTACATATTTAACTTTTCAATCAATATTATACTTAGACGAATAAAAAGAATAGTTAAATATTGTTGTAATACTAATATGATAATTTAAATATAATTAAAAATATCAAGACAAAATAAATTTAAAAATTATTCCACAAATTAAATCACGAAAAATTCACCATAAAAATAAATAAATAGTATAAGAGATATATTGGTAAATATGTGTATATTACAGGAATATTTTGATCTTCAAATAGATTAAAAAAAAATAAGAAGCATAAATTTTCAGCTTTTTCTCAGCAGAAAATTTCTTCTATTTTCATTTAAAAGCAATTTTATTGATTAGCCAAAAATCTTGAATTTTCAAAAAAGGTTTTTTTTTCCCCAAAATAAGTGCGCTTTGCAATAGCAATGGCGCCAAATAAGCTCTTATTAGGAGTGGGCTTGAATTAAAAGAAATGAGTGGGTTTAACTTTTAAATTAATTAATATATGTGGCCAATCAAAATACGTCATGTGACTTTTTAGTAAATTTTTAAAATGATAATTATTAGATAGTTTATTACCAGTTTTAGCAGTAGATAATGAGTTTCAAGTTTTAACAGCAGATTAGTTGCAACTTATAGCAAATTAAGGGGAAAAAATGAGAAAATGAAAAAAATAATTCTTTGTAATATTGTTTGGATATAGTTTTCAACTAAAAATGGATTGTGTCCGTGATTAATTGTCCCAATTAAAGTGGAATTTTAAACAATTGCATAAAATATGATTATTTATTTTTTAGCTCCTAATTTTACTCCATTATCATTTAAAGTTTGTTATTCATTTGTACTCAAATTAATTTGAGATTTTCTTTTGGATAAAATCGTTGCTTCTTTTTTTTCTTGTTTTATTTTTGTTTCCAGAATTGTTTCTTCTGTGTTTTGGCGATAATGCATGATATATTTTCAATTTTAATACAACATGGCAGAAAATAGAATAGTTCAGGTTAGCCGTTGATGTTTTTGCTTTGTTCAGTATGGAATGAGTTTTTATGACTCGCATGCAATTCCTGTTGAGCCTCTTCCGTGCAAGAGCACATGGGAAATACAAAGTACGTTATGGAGTCAAAGGTGTTATCACAGGATTATAAGAGACCACCCGGACGACCAACTTATGAACGACTTGAAGAAAAACTCAAGAGGGCTAAAGTCACTTGCAAATGGTGTAAATGAGAAGGTCATGATAGAAAGTCTTGCTCAAAGTATTCCTCTTCACAAAAATAGTTTTATTTTAGTTTGATTTACTTTCATGTTGGGATATTGCGAAGAGACGTTTGTGTTTTCTATAAATTTGAATAAAATTTTATTTAAATGTTACATTTGTGTTTTATATCATTTTTCTTCAGTTAATGGGATGTGTGTTCAAGATATGTATGTAATTGGTTATGCATTATGTATATGCAAACTGGGGTATTTGTACGGTAATTGGTTATGCACGTCATCAAGTTTATATTGATTTGTGATTTGTGTGGTGTATGTGTCTATTGCATATATGCAATTGGTGTATAACGAGATTGTATGCAATTGATTTATAAATGGTTTGTAAGATAGTGTGACCTTGGTGTGGTTGAGGTATATTGGGTATTAATTTTGTATTTGCATGCAATTGACATGATGTGTTTTTCCTCTTATTTTTGCAGATGCATAAGTTACATTATAATTGTATACTGCTTATATATTGTAGTTCATTAAATATTTTTTAATTTTTTTTTTTATAAAATACACATATATAATTTTCATATAATTGGCAAACTAACAGGAAGACCTCATGTCTAGAAACAACAACATGGATACCCCCAAACGATATCATTTTCATACAACATTAAAATCAAACCACACTTGCCTGATTCTATACCAAAGTCACACTTCTTCATATAACCATTTACATATTAATTCTATACACCACAATCTCTACAATTTATTATAATTTTGACGAAATGCACATCCAAATTGTATATCAATCACATATCATGTGGATACTCATTTACATACGCATTTACATATAAAGTCACAAATTAAGAAGAAAGACACAATATCCTAAACCATATACTTGCATACCAAATGGATACCCAATATATATTACCTTTATCTATACTATATTAAAAGTGTGAAGACCCTTAGAAATGTTGTTTAAACTTTTTGCCCTTCATTAAAAGACTCCGCTTTAGACAAAATCGTCTTTTTACCATACCATTTTTCTTTAAATTATTATTTAATTATATTTATAATATTGACTTTTAAAATATATGGAAAAAAGTACTAAAATAATTAAGGATTTCTAACCATGAAAAGACTCCTAAATCTTTCTTATTTGATATATTTCTGCTTCTTCCTTATTTGAATCAAGACAATACCCTATAATTGCTAAGGAAAATTCTAATTTACTATGAGTTCTAATTAGTTGTATAAGACCTTTGTAAATAAATAATTTATCAAAATTAGTGAATTAATTTTTCTCTCTAATATTTGTTATAAAAAAAAAGGTACACGTTTTGGTCATGCGCAAAGCGCGTATAGTATGACTAGTATAATTAAAAGAACAAATCACCCCTGTCAAATTCTACACCATTTATAAATCAATTGTATAGATCACATGAAGTACATGTCATTATAATTTTTGATGACATGCGCATCCAAATTATATATAAAATCACATACCATATCAATACCCATTATACATCATTTTTATATCAATTGGGTGCACCAAAACTAAATTACAAGTTATTATAAAAACTTTTTGTATGCATATGGTATAGCCTAAAAAATATTTTGAATTGACAAAAAACTGAAAAACACAGATATTAATGAGTTGTGGTTTATATGATCAAAGCATACTAGTAGTTCGTTGTACTGTTTTTTTGTCCAAGGCAGTTATAAAAAAAAGCAACAAAATTGAACCTACGACAAAAATTGATGAGATCGATGTCTACGCGCCAACCATTTGCTTTCCTTTACGAGCCCTTGATGGTGAAATTGAGACATTATTATCCGGCGGCTTATTTTTTTAGCAGAATTTGAGTTAAAATCTGAAAATTTGGCGGTTCAATTTCTACCGTTTCTACCACTTATCTTGGACTCTTTCTGGGTGTAGCTAGTGTGTTACTCTTTTTTTGCATGGTGAAATGGTTTGCTTTTGATTTTTGGATGATGACGAATACACTATTTTTTTTTAACTATGACGGACTGCACAAGGAAAAAAAAGGAGATAAAGAGTTTGTCTTCCCTAAGAAGTCTTGCATGAAAGGGGGAGCTAATTATGATGGAGAGAGAAAAAAATTGTTAACTAACATAATAAAACGAAATTAAATATTCTAATAATAATATAACTCCTTAATTGTAGTATTGTGTTGTTAGTAAATTCGTTTTTTGGTAAATTTTAAATATCAGATTTTATATATTTTTAAATTGTATATATATATTAATTAAAAATAAAAATAAATTTTTTAATTAAATACTGATTTGTTATAACTTGAAATTTAAATATTAAAAATAGTAATTATCAAATAATACATTTAAAATTTATAATAATTATATTTAAATTAATGTGTGGAGAAATTTTTACATAAAAAAAGTCAGGTTTAGGTGTTAGTTTTAAGAGTACTGTTGAGAAAACAAAAAACTAGGAGTATTTTTTCGATGAAAAAAAATGGATAAAAGGAACTTCTTTCATTTACTTTTATTTTTTTTACTATATTTACTTTTCCTAGAATTAGGACGAACTCTTCTCAGATATAGGCCCAAGTATGGGCCGGGTCTGCGGAAAACTCTTGTAATGCTCTTTAGAAGTCCAACTTTATTGATGATTTAATAAAGGGTCATTTACATAAATAATACATTATATAATATTAATTATTAATTTTAACATATGTTTTGATTTTGTTATATTTGTTTTATCTGAAATAGTAAAAAGAAAATAAAACTATTTTCTCTTTCTTTTTTTCCTTTTCCTCTCTTCTTTTTTTCTTGAGCAACTTTTTGTTTTCTTTTTTTTCCTCCGTGTGCAACTTTCTTTTTTTTTTTTTTTCTTTTTAAGCTATGCTTCTTTCTTTCTCCTTTTTTTCCTCTTTTAAAAATAATGTTTAATTAATTATTTCAATTTCAAATTTAATTTGAATTGAGTATTATGCAAATAATATTTTTACTACTCCTTAAATT
>JBCEWC010005790.1:0-24258 GCA_038996855.1 Solanum aculeatissimum | reverse complement strand
CATGTTATGGTTATGGCTTATGTTCCCATGTTATTATAATGACTTGAATGTTGAGCATGATGTATGACTATGTGCTATGTGTAAGCATGCCTAACCCTTTCCCGTATTGTCCCCATAGCTTGAGTCCCAAGCCCCTAAATCCCTAGAATGTATGTGCTATGTGTTAAGCTCCCGCATTTCCGAACTGATGATGAGTGTAATGATGCTATGATGGCTTGCTCGAGGTCATTCGGGTCTTCTTTCTCCATGTCACATCTAGGCCCCCTATCCGGGTCGTGACATATCCCCACCGACTTCTTCACTGTTCGGTTAACCATCATGATGTTCTACCTAAATACCACACTTTTTATGCTTAACACTTTGGAATTTTGTGTGTTCTCAAAGTGATGTTAGTAGAATTGATGTAATTTTAAGTTTATTTTGTAGGATTACAAGAGTTGACATTATTTTGGGGAATGTTAAATAGAATTAAAGTTTTTTGAGGACTTACGAGCACTCTTCAGGCCATGGATACTTCCACGAGCCATAGAGGGGTTTCCTAGTTGAGATCTACTTTAAGGCCTATTTTCAGAAGTTTTATCCATGAGTGATCAGACAAACCGTAAGAACTTGTATAAGTCGTTGATTGGTGTCATGCCTAGAGGATCAGAGATTGATGAAGTTATAGATTTATGCTCAGACGAAACCATCCACGGGCCGTAAGTCAAAATATGGCCCGTAGAAACGTCTGATTGAAGTGAAGCCAGATTTATAGATAGTAGAGTACGGTACGGGCCATGGAAATTTTTATGGCCCGTAATCCATCCCGTTAAATCTGCCAACTCAATTTTTCTATTTCGTTTTAGATTTGGTTTTTAATTGTAATATATAGGTTTTTAGGTCTTTTAGACAGAGAGACGCACGAGAGAACTGAAAAACACCTTTGTGAGTTTAGATTTTATGATTTTTACTTTGGATTATTACATCGTGATTTCTTACGAAGAATTTTGGATTTCTTATTCTTACTTTCATCATTGTAAGTGTTTAATTATGTTATTCTATATCATTATTTCTTTATCTAAAATGATCATGCATAGCTAAATCTACAGCTAGGGTTGTGAAAACCATGAAGAACTAACAAAGTAAAATTTGGATAATTCATATATCTTGGAAAGTGTGCATGCATGTATTAATTATTTATTTTTGTATTTAATTATTTTTAATGGGTGGCCAAAATTAGAACTCTCCCTAATTCTTATCGACTGAATCAAGGTAGTAAGGAATGGGAAAAAGGAGTAGTTAACAAGATTTGATGTTATCCCTCTCGTATAACCAACCAAACTTGATCAAGAGGAGGTTGTACTGGACCAATAGGTAAGGGTTAGTAATGTATCACTATGAGGATAAATCAAATCATGTAGAGAAATTTGCCTTTTACCTCGATCAATGGGTTTGGTAAACTTAACATACTATTCTGCATGCTACACACCAGAAAAGAATGTCATTATCTAGATCTACTGAGTTGGGGAATCATGGGGAACACAATACCCTAGTTACTTCTTCCCTTAGTTTCACAACACTTGCTTCTAGTCTAGGTTTATTTACTGTATTTTACAAAACCCATCTTTTTTGGGCGATAAGGAGGTTAATTCAACTCAGGTTGCTCATAATTTCTCCTGGTCTAGACCATATTCCTTGTGGGACCGACCCTAACCTTGGATAGGTACTATATTTTAATAGAGAGCGCTTATCCTCTTATCAGAGGTGTAGTAAGGCAATATCAAAATTTTGACGTTGTTGTCGGAGAATATGACATTTAGACTGATTTAATTTTAGTAATTTATGAATTAACTCTTATTTTACATTTCTTATTTTTTTTTTATTGCAGCATACAGGTGTAGTATATGCAAAACACTCGTAGTCGAGGCAATCCCTTGACTACATTTGACCTTGAGATCCAAAAGATAGTAAGAAGAATAGCCCAAAATAATGCGAACAATGTTGCAAATGCTGCCACAAGTGCAATATTTAATCAGAACAATGATGACCCACCACCCCTTGAGGATGTGAATCCACCGCCATAGAATATTTCAAGCTGTGGCTAACACATGGAATAAAAACAGGTTTGACCCTATGAAAGTGTATGTCTTTGGAGCTATTGTGTTACCTCTCTTACCGGATGACACAAAATTTGTAATTTCAAGTGGGTTATTTCAAGTGCTGCAAGGTAGAAGATTATTCACGAGCCTACCATCAAAGGTTCCACATAACCATTTACATAATGTCATCTTCGTCTGCAAGAGCATGATGAGAAACCAAAATATATCCATGGATATTGTTAGGATTCGTGTCTTCCCATTGTCTATGATAGGTAAAGTGATAACATAGTTATCTAAGCTCCCACAGAGTTCAATCATAAGCTGGATAGACATGCAAATAACCTTTTTTGAGTGGTTCTTTCCTAGGTCAACAAGGACTATTGACATGAAGGTCACAAAAAAGGGTCTAAACTTCAATAGAAACCGCGCTTTCAGAGACAATAACTAAGGTGGCTATTATGATAAGAAAAGGGGCCAGGATAGTGATGCTGATTGGCCATGCAAAGATGGATTCAAAAATAGTCTGTATATTCTACCACATAATCGTGACTCTGAGGTTGTTAGTTAGCGAGTTAAGGAGATGGTCGACCGATTTTTAAGGAAGGCTGACGCTGAGGATCAGAAACTGAAGGGGATGAAATCTGATATCTCCAACATTAATCAAAAGATCGAGCTTCATTATGTTGATATTATGTAGTTGGAGAAATAGTTTGGTCAGATAGTAACTCAGTTTAACCAACTCTAGAAAGGTATATTGCCCAACAACACAATTTAGAATCTGAAGAATGATGGGCAGTGTAAGGCAGTGAAGACACATGGCGACAAGTAGACCATTGACCCACCAATGCCAGTTGATGATGATGAGGTTCATGAGGAAATGGTTGATAGAAAAGATGCAAAGACCCGAGATGTTAGTGCCAAAGATGAGGTGAGCAAAGACGTAGTGATGCCACAAAAGTTGAAATCTATACCTAGACTTCCCCCTCCTTTCCCTTAGAGACTCTAAAAGAAGGATAAGGAAAGTAAGTTCTGGCACTTCCTCTCTGTGTTGTAGCATCTTACCATAAACATCCTTCTCATAGAGGCATTAGAGAAGATGCGTAGGTATGCTAAATTCTTGAAGGACATTATGACCAAAAAGATGATAGTAAGACAAGCATTATCCCATGATCTTCAACATTGCAGTACCATTACAACAAGGTCCTTGGTGAAAAAGTAAGAAGATCCCAGAGCATTCACCATACCCTGTATTATTAGAGATGTTGAGTTTGAAAAGGTATTGTGTGATCTTGGCGCCAATATGAACTTGATGCCTCTTGCAGTATTCAACAAGTTAGGCTTGGGAGCCCCAACTTTGATGAGCATGCAATTTTTAATGTCTGACAGAACGATGAAGAAGCCAGTGGGAATCCTTTATGACGTTCTCGCCAAAGTGGAAAAATTCATATTTCCTGCAAACTTTGTGATCCTTGATTGTGAATTTGACTTCAAAGTCATAACCATCATTGGAAGACCCTTCCTAGCCTCTAGGAAAGAACTGGTGGATATGGAATCAGGCTAACTCAAGTTCTAATTGAATGATAAAGAAGTCACTTCAATATCTGTAAGTCCATGAAGAGGCCTGATGATTTGAAGATGGAAGTTTCGACACTTAGTAAGGTTTGAGTAACCAAGTCATCCAAGTTGTGCCGCGATAATAAATCGGGCGCTACTTGGGAGGCAATATAAGATATCTGATGTAACAGTAGTTTATGTTTGGCTTTTAGCTTTCTAGACTTTTAGATAGTTTAATTTTCTTGTTTTCAGTTGTAATGTTGGACTTTAGTACTGGTGGGATATAGGGTAACAATTTTCTCTATGAAGGATATTCAGGAACCAAACTAGGGATGAAAAGGGATAAAAAGTGGTTCTACGACTAATTCTACGAGTCATGGTTCATACCACGACTTGTACATTGACTCGTAGAAACCTTCTTGTAAGCAAATTATTTTGCACACCAGTCCATGAGTAACCTTTACGACCCATAGAAATAACTACGAGTCATAAATGGAGTTCATGGACCTCAAGTAAGATTTCTAAATCATTCTCAAGTGATAGGGGCTTCTACGAACAAATCTATGAGTTGTATGTCCATGTACAACTTGTAGATAGGTCCGTGAGGAAATTTCCTACATTAGAGTTCAATCATACTATGAACCATGACCTAGGGGTCATAGAATCCTTTAGGGCCCAAAGTCGGGCTTGAGCCCAATTTTGACCCAACCTGATAATGATATAAAAGAGGGGTAAAATTAATTTACCCCTCGTTTTTGAATAAATCACCAAAATACCCAAATCCTTCTTCTTCCCCCGCGTCTCCGACCACTGTTCGGCCAACCCCTATACTTTGCGGCAAATTTTCGGTAAGCTTCGGCCACCTACGATTTCACCTATCTCAGCTTCCTCCTTCAATTTTGCAACACTTTGAGAAAAATCCAATATGTTCTTAACCTTAAATTTTCATATGTCACTGGAATTTGTATCATTATGTTGGAATATTGTTGTTATAGTATTCTAATTTTTTGTGCTCTAAATAGGTGTTGCCCATGCATGTGAACTGAACCATGTAATGCCAAAAATTGTGTTTAATGTATTTCATATAATTTTCCATGTAGTCCTTGTATGCCATTTCTTGAAAACACATAGTCGCATTTCATTCGATGTAAATTACAATATTGTTTAGAAAGTGGCATGTGATTGCGTGTGTGTGAATTCTTGTTATGCAACGGTGGTTGGAATCTTTTGTGAATGCACAAATTGTTATTTGACGGGGTAGTTTCATAAGTTGATCATGGAATTACACCTACGACTCAACCTACAACCCGTAGTTAATTCTACGAGCCGTATTTGGTCTCGTAGGTGTATTTCCAGTAACACCTACTTCTTTTCCCTATAACCTAAAAAGGCCTTCTACGTCCCATAACTATCCATACGGCTCATAGACGAGTGTTCGTAGGTTCTTATTTCACTTATTTCTATAAATTTTTGCTTTTCTTGACTATAATTGTGGGGCTAACAAGTGTGCTAATATTGTGATTCCAAGAATTATGGCTCTTAGACCCAATCGAGATGAGATATAGGCCATGCAGGACTAGCTGAAAGATTAGACAATTGTGTCTAAGTCTAGTGGCTAAGTAGAGGAGCTTTGCGTCTATCCATATCAGGGCGTTAATCTATGACAGACTCGAGAACCCATAAAATAGACACTGCTGACCTGCATATTGGCCATAGTTTCTCAACCTCCCAAGTCTAATGAGGGAGGCGATAGATAGAGCAGCTCGATACAGATGACTTCCTCCATAGAGGGGTCAGGATCATGGCAAAGAGCTAACTCTGTTTGAGTAAAGGAGTCTAACTTCGAGGATGTAGAGTCCACTCCTGCACCACTAGTACAACCCCCGTCTCCAGATGTGATGACTAGCAGATAGTGTGTGCGAGGCATGCAGCGAGTATATAGAGATAACCTCCAACATTATTAGCGGTGTCAACAGGCTGACACTATTTTTGAGGAGCCCCATCTTATCACCACTAGGCTTGACAGTGTCCCAAGGCTCCATGATACTATGGCTTGTTATGGCTTGGGGTGGTTGGCAGCTCCATCGAAGAAGTACTCCTTAGCTAAGGTTCGAGAGTTCTACGCTTCTTATACTACCACCATCACACACTCGACCTCAAAAGGGAAAATACACCTTGCACAACCCCATATTACACAGATGATGGTGAGGGGATATTAGGTCGACATATCCGAGTCCACCATTCGTCGGTTTCTATTTGGTCCCTAGTACGAGGCTCCAGTCTCTACTGCTGAGTATGATTACCAATTGATCCAAACTCAGTACTGTTGCCAGATAAAAGATGCAGTCTAAAGGGCCACTTTGATGAGATGGATCACTGATCATATTGCTGAGTAAGGCCAGAACCTATACTAGTTTTCTACACAATCAATAATCGTCAAGCCTTCACTCAGCTTCACCCAGAAATTTTGGTGGATTGTAATATGTTCATGGATCCAGCTGATAAATATTTATCATACTCACGCAGTGCCAGTATCTTGGCTGGCTATGACATTGATTTGGTTTGCTTGATCGTAGAGCAAATTCATGAGGCATCCCTAAAGAGGTCCACCTCCTTCTCTTTCTCATGCTTAATCTACAGGGTATGCATAGTCGTGGGTGTGGAGATTTTTCACCAGGTGGATACTCTAATAAAGGTTCAAAACATGTTATATGCCGGACTGATAAAGGTTGATGAAAATTCGATGGCACATTGACGAGAACCACACCCTCCAACGCGTATACACGATATGTTCAATGCATCAACACCACCATCTGAGCCTTTAAATTCTACTACTGCTCTAGGTGTTGAGGGGCCTCCACAGTTAGAGACCGATAAAAAGATTAGGCCCCATTCTACCTTTCACTAAACTTATACTAGAGGTAGTGCCCATATCTCCCACAAGTATGCTCTTTGTGTTAGAGGAATTTATCAAGACTTTGGCACAGAGGTTGGTTCGTACTAAGTCCTAGTTGGCTCAGTTATTATAGTAAATCGGGCTTTGGGTTCGCCAAGCCATTTCAAAGGTAGAGGAGCACATGCGGACGCACTGTACGGCCCCTATAGAGGAAAGACTTACACCGGTACATGGACACATAGATGCATTTGAGTGGAGCTAAAATACATCGCATCCTTCTAATCTTATTGCTATGCAGAAGGAACTCTAAAAGCTCTATTCTAAGTTGAGAGCACCATCAACAACTTCACTAGTACTCTCCACGGTTGACACTACTACTGAGGTGTTTGTTGATCTCTTTGCTATTGAGGATCAACCACTCCGCGCCTCTATGAAGAGGCCTTATCTTGAGACTGATGATCTAGATACCATGAGGCAAGAGGCGAAGTTGATAGAGATGCAACAGTTCAAGGTTGCTAGGCGGGGCTCCATTATAGATGAGCAGGCCCAGTAGGCTTGAAAGCTTGATAGAGTGAGGGGTTCTGGACTCTTAGGACATGTTTCTACTATAGAGGAGACCATCAGGACGGTCAAGGCTGGTCAAACACAGCTGGAGACTAATGCTTACATGCCCAGGTATGTTCTTTTTGATCCCTATCCTTTATTTTGATATATTTTCTGCATTGAGGACAATGCAACTAATTTTTTATGGTGTATGGGTAATTATAAGCCTCGGTAAAGTCTGAGTAGAAAAGACCTATAAATATCCCAATTTTTGAGTCTGAAGTTTTTTTTTTCTTGCGTTCTTTCCCTAAGGACGTTCGCTTTCTACTGAACTGGCATGTTTAGGATGTATAAGTAGTATTAGTAGCAAATTGAACTGAAGTCTGTGGCATGTGTTAGTTCTTGTTGAAAAAATGATACCCATAAAAAAATTTTGTGTTAGGTGGTTTGATAACAACCATGTGAAATCATTAGTTGGCAGTACTTGTTCTGATAAGTTCAGGTTTAGTTGTTATAAAAATGTGATTTGAGTGTCTGTGTTGATAGTGTAGTCACTGCCAAGTGTGTGTGAGCTTCTTTTCATGATTCTTATATTGTGTTTCAATTCAGAACTTGCGTTGTTACTCCAACTAAAAGTGTAGGTTAGTTGGTTAGGAAAGGATCTTCGGTCGTTGTTCATATTAGTCTACTTAGCCTAAATTGACCGACCGAAAATCATTGTGTATCCCTTGATCCTAATATTTGAGCCTTACATGTACCCTTTCATTATGAAAACCTAAGTAACCAAAACCTTTTTGTTTGTGAAATCTTGAAATTAGCCTGATCCTTCCTTGAATATTGTGTACCTCGACTTAGGTTAAAAGCCTAAGTTGAGTGTGGCTATCAAAAGTGGACCTGGTTCAATGGTTGAATGTTGTGCATCTCAACTCAAGCAAAAAGTCTAAGTTGAGGGTTGCAGATGGAAGGACAATCACATAAAATAGGAGAGGAAGCATAAGGACGTAGTGAAAAAAGGAAAAAACTTGAAGTGGGTGATAGTAAAATAATAAATGCCAAAAGTATGAGCTAAAAAGAAAACAATTGTGAAAACTAGAAAGGCAATGAGGTACAAAATAAATTGGCACCCAAAAAATTTTGAAATAGGAAAAGGGAAGAATGAGTTAAAAATAACAATGTTGGAAAGGCGAAAGTGTAGAATAACTCAGTGTCAAGGAGGTCCATTAGTCACTATGTTCCTAAAACACCATACCAAAGCCCCTTTAGCCCATGTTATAAGCCAAAAAGGTCCTATAGTGATCCTAGTCCTAGTAGTTGAAGGTCATAGTCCTGAGTATAGGAGAAAACATATGGTATTGAACGTAGTGTTTGAATATCTGTTTTGAATGTTTGATATTTTGTCAGTCACTATCCTTGAATTTGAAAATACTATCACGAGTGAGATACAAAACTTCTTTTTGTGAGGACACTTGAGTTACACTATTGTATAGGGAGGGATCAAAGACGCGATGTGCCTCTACTCTGGGATAGCGTAAATTTTTCTGAACTCTTTCTTTTTAAAGTTAGAGATATTGGTTCATAACCCAACACCCTTATGGACGGGATTCCTCTTTTATTCTACCATTTTTAGCCCTAATTCGTACTTTAACACTCTCAAAACCCTCTCCAATCCTCACTAAAATTCCTCATCTAGTTCCAATATTCTCAAGAACTCTCATTGAAGATCAAGAATACAAGTGAATCCTTAAAGCTTCCTCAAGTTTTCTTTAACGATTTCAAGGTTTATGGTATGTAGGTCTTCTATCCATGGGTCCTTCTACCCATGGAGTCCCCAAATATATTTTGATTAACTTACTTGTTTTCAAGGAATAATTTCTTATTGGTACTTTCTATTATTACTCCTATCCATGAAATATGTTGGAAATTTGTTGGATATTGGTCTATTGATTCATGAGCTTTTAACAAGGAATGAGATTACGATATATTTATGATGCTAATACTTTGAATACTATGATATCTTGAAAGACTTGGAGAGATTATGGATCTTTAAAATGGATATCATGGTATCTATATTGGGGTTTAAATAATATGATGGTGGGTTGTTTTCAATGAATTCTCAATGATCATGTTTTACTCATTTATGCTGGAAGTCAACTGCACAGAGCTATAATAGATGAAAAGTACATGCAAATATACATATAACCAAGAATATATTATAATGTACACCTGAGAGTGCTCCAACAAATACATAGTACTACTATACAAGGCAAAAGTCTAAAAGCAAAAGAAGACCATCAAAAGAAGTAGATTGCGATGAAGCTCGAGCTACCAGTGCTCACCCAAAAGAAGTCTTCAACGCTCTTGGACCCCCCGAATTCAGCGCCAAGTAGGGGTGAGTACCAAAAAAAATCACCAAGTAGGCATCATCGACCGACTGAGTGAAATAATATATATAATGAAACTCAAAAAGCATATAAAAGCAGCTATCCCATGAATCAACCTATAACCACAAAACAAATCAAGAACTCAATTATACGCAAGTGCAAGACCCTAATATCTATGTCTGTACACCACCTGGGCCCCTATAAGCTTGGAAGGTACACCCATTCACAATATAAGTGACAAATCATCGTTGAACCCCAAAGACTCATCACAGAGCTCAACTCTCCACATCATCAGATCAAGGGTCGGTTGTACATGCGTGTAAGCCCCTATTTTTAACACCTGAAAGCCCCCTGGGATCCCATAAGCTTGGAGGGTACACTCACACACAATCAGGGTATGAATAGGTGAGTGGATCCATAGGAAATCAAATACTTCTAACCTCATCAATCACATATCAATTGGGTCCTTGACCACGTGCTAACATGTGGCACCCAATCTAAAATATATATATGCATAATGATGGGATGTATCCCTTGCTGGAGAAAGAATGCCTCTCACATAAATAGTGTGTCTCATCTCAGTATGTCAATCATGGGGCCTTGCCCCCAAAGTGAAATCAGCAGGGTCCATTGACCCAAAACATAGCTGTCTCTTAGTCCTAGAATCTGTATTCGCTGCTTGGCAGCTCAGGCATGGCCATCGGGACATAGACAACGGTGAGCATCACCAAGGACTTGAACTCTACTGACATGAATGTCGATGCTCAATGACAATGGGATCATCATTTAGGAATCGAGATTTCAAATAGTCACTCACTAAACAAATACTTTTGGATCTGGAAATCCAAAGTCATATTTGCCCAGAGTCAACATAGGCAATCATGCTCACAATATAGGTATACCAAATATAACAATCCCTCTGATAATAACAACTATACACCTGTATCAGATACATTGGACTAGAACTAGAAGCGGACCACAGTACATAGGATCGTATGTTCCATAATTGGTAATAAAACCAAATCTAGCGTGCAGTTATCCAGCTAGTGAAAGGTAACAAAAGAGTTGCATGATAATAACAGGTATATCATAAACTCCTACTACAACTTTGCTTAACAGGAACATATCTAAATCATAAACTTGTAATGACATAACAAGTATTCCACAAGTAGCCTCATAGTCATCATATCTCAATAACACCTGTAACATGTTCTCACAGACAACAATATAAGTATAAAAATATACCTGGCTCACGGTATCAACCCATATACAACACTTGTCGATCATCCCTATAATCAATAGTACAAGAAATATTGACTCTACGACATTCATCGTTAATAATAAAAGAATACAACTCACCACAACAAAACTATGTACACAGGGCACAACTAGCATCTCATGTACATCTATGTTCAGTAAGCATATAATTCCACTCAGTCTAAGGTTAAGGAAAAACCTTGCCTACTTGGATGTCAACACCTCAAACTATGAATCACTTTAACCAAGCCTTTCCCTTCTAGATGGCCTCCCGATGTTGCTTAGCTGTGAAAACATAATCCACAAAACAAACACAATCAGTTTGGTTGTATTACCTTGAGAAATAGGAAGAATTAGGAATTATGCCTAAAATGAGAAGAAATAAGATTCATGCCCAAAATTCCAAAGAAAATCTTGAAAAATGTTTCCCATAAAAATTTAGATGTACAATAAAAAAATTATCCCAAAACAGGCCCCACAAGACTGAGAAAAAACCCAAAAATGAAATTAAAAGCTTTACTGAAAAAACATTCTTTTCCAAACATTCTCGGTTCAAATTCTCAAAACCAGGACAACTATACCAAACACCCAATATACCACAGTGTTCCCCTTGAAATGTAGAATAGTTTAGACACAAATTTCATTCAACTCCATCAAGATTCGGTTACGAATAACCACATAAAGTTTTCACCAAATTCAAGAAAGAGCAAAACTAAAATAGTGAATTTACCTTGAAATACATGTCAACTCCTAATTCTGACTACACCACAACATTTCTTGCAAAAAACCGAGTAACGTAAATCTTTGGATTGCTAAAAATAGAGATGAAATGCCAAAGTTATGAGCTGCTAAAGTTTATGAAACGTGTTGTTCATGAAATAATGAAGTAGTTAAATAGACCTCAAGTCCCTTCTTCGCGGATGTAGATCAAGCATCACGAACGCGGGGGCTTAGGTAGATTGACCTTATCCGCGAATGGGGAGGGCTCTTTGGGAACGTGGAGCTATGCCATGTGTACTCTCTGTGATCGCACCAATATCCTCCACGAACATGGAGAGTTATTTCATCTGGTGCTGCACCAGCTCAATCCCAACCATCTCTGGGGCATTCTTTGGGCATCTGATGTTCATTTTACGCAAACAAATAGTGTAACCACCCAGATTTCAATATTCCGGATCCAACGATGTTGTTGAAAATTTCAATGGAGCACCCTATAGAAAAATGAGGGTCTCACTTCTTTCTAGTTATTTAGCTAAAAAGAACTAAGGGGTTCAAAATGCAACCAGATGTCCTCGTCAGTTGACAAAGGGTAATTTTAGACTTTTTTCGACATTTTGGAGCTGATCACGCCATTAATTTTGCATTCCAAGCACGTTTAGCTGGGTTTTATAGCTACACACTTTTTACCTTTCAGTTGAACTCATTGCAACTGTTGCTCAAAATCAAATTAAAACCATCCATCCTCGGACCAACCACCCTACTAGCATAAATTGATCATTTCAGAACTAACGGAACCATCATAATCTCATTCTGAGGCCCTTTATTAGGGTTTTGATAGAAATCTCATTTTAGCAATTTTAACTTCTTGCTAATTTGTAAACTTGCACATCTCACAACCAAAACACCCAAAAACCATCCTGACAGTCCCAACATGTCATGATAGGTCCAAGGACTGTATAAAAAAGCTCAGAAAATAGTAGATATAATATAATAACATGGAATTAGCCTGCATGATCATTACAATATCACCTACTTATAATACTTTCATCCACGAAAGTAAAGTAAAGGCATAATTGATGGCTCAAATTGGTCATGGTGCTGCTCGTGCATCTATGCCTCCATCTCCTAGGTAGCCTCCTCAACCAGACAATGTTTCCACTTTACCTTAACCATCGGTATAACCATGGAGTGCATTTTCCTAGAATCCCTGGCTAAAGTGGCTACCGGATCTTCCACTAATGTCAGGCGGTCATCCAACTCTATCGTATCATAAGACAACACATGCAACTTATAAAACATGTTCTAGCGCAGCATCAACACATGGAACACAGGGTCAATGGCAGAATAAGTTAAAGGTTGGGCTAAATCTTAGGCAACTGGCCCAACCCATCTTAAGATCTCAAAAGGTCCAATATATTGGGGGCTCAACTTACCCCGTCTCCCAAACCGCATGACCCCTTTCAGGGGAGACACTCTTAGGAATACTCGATCTCCAACGTCAAACTGCAAGAATCGACATCTACAATTAATATAACTCTAGTGCCGACTCTGAGTTGTCCTCAACCTATCCTAAATAACTTGGACCCCGACTAGGGCATCTTATAACAAATCTATATGGTTCTGACTTAGATTTGAAGAATCAAACCACACATTAGGAGTACGACATTGTCGGTCATATAATTCCTCAAACGGGACCATCTAAATGCTGGTACAATAACTATTATTATAGGCAAACTCAACTAATGGCAAAAGTTGATCCCACTAATACCCAAACTCTAACACACAAGCCTGTAGCATGTCCTCTAGAACTTGTATAGTGTTCTCGAATTGGCCATTTGTCTGGGGGGTGAAATATTATGCTCAAATCAACTCAGGTGCCCAACTGTCGCTAAAATTCCCTCCAAAAGCTGGAGGTAAACTATGACCCTTGGTCAGAAATGATAGATACAGGCACCCCATGCAACTATACTCTCTCCTGAATGTAAATACGGGCTAACCGCTCCTTACTGAATGTGGAATAGACTGGAAGGAAGTGTGATGACTTAATTAACCAATAGACTATCACCCAAATATTTTCATAACCCCTGAAAGTATAAGGAAGCCCTACCAGAAAGTTCATATTCACACATTCCCACTTCCACTTGGGAATGGGTAATGGCTGAAGCATCCCACTGGGTCGTTGAAGCTCAACCTTCACCTGCTAGCTACTAAGAAAACACGACATATAGTCTGTAATATCTATCCTCATACCATCCCATCAGTAATATTGCCTCAAGTCTCGATACATCTTAGTTGTACCTAGATGAATAAAATAACAGGAATTACGTGCCTCCTATAGAATCAATTGTAGAAAATCCTCTACTCTTGTAACACTTATCCAACCATCGAATCTGAGAACTCCCTCTGAATCAATTGTAGCTTGACCCCTAATACCCTGCAACACTCTATCATAAAGACCTATTAACAATTCATCCTCGAACTGATGGCCCCGGATCTTATCAATCAATGAAGATGGAGACCCAATAAAGGCCAACATCTAGCTGGAGTCTGAAATATCCAATTAGACCAACTAGTAATCTAGGGACTGAATGTCCAAGGCTAATAGTCGCTCCTCCGCAGCCAGGTGTGCTAGGCTAACCATACTCACCGCCTTCCAACTCAAGGCATCTGCTACCATGTTTACCTTGCCTAAATGATATAAAATAAAAATATTATAGTCAAACAACAACTTAATCCAGTATCTCTGGAGGGAGTTCAGATCCTGCTGAGTTATAATATATTGTAAGCTTTGGTTGTTAGTATAGATATCGCAATTCACACCATACAAATAATGCCTCCAAATCATGAGCACAAACACTACCAATGCAAACTCTAAGTTGTGCATGGGGTAGTTATGCTCGTGGGCCCATAATTGATTAGAAGCATAAGCAATAACTCAACCTTACTGTATCAATACACAACCACGACCGATATGAGAAATATCACAGTACACCATAAAGATCTCTCCCTTAATAGGGAGGGTCAAAACAGGAGCGGTGGTCCACAACTTCTTTAGCATTAAAAAACTAGCCTCACACTCATCGGACTACACAAACGACACACCTTGGCGTGTCAATTGAGTTAATGGAGCGGAAGTTGTGTAAAGGCCCTCAACAAATCACCTATAATTCCCTGGAAACCTGAAAAACTCCAAACCTATATCACTGAAGTAGGCCAAGGCTAGTCATGAATTGCCTAACCCTTTGATCTAGGCGCTAGGAAAATTTCACCACGTGATTTGATCCATCCCTGAGGTGTGCTTTACTAACCCTTACCTTATTCTGAGTACAACCATTCCTTGATCTGTTCATGTTGATTAGACATGAGAAATCACATTGAATCTTGTTAATTTTCCCTAGTTGTGAATTTAGCTACTCATGTTCATTGTAGGTGAAGAAATCATGTTATGAATTTGCATAATTAAACACTTACAATGATGAATTGAAGAAAAAAATAAAAAATCTTCATGAAAATCACGATGTTATAATCCAAAAGTAATGCCAAAAGTAATCTCCAAGAACAAAATAATAGTCACAAGTAATGAGTTCTGGATGTTCTAACTCTTTCCTTTGTCTAAAAATCCCTAAAAACCTATTTATAATAAGTATAAACCAAATACTAAACAAAATAAGAAAACTGGAATCAGGAACTCAAATGAACGAGGTTATGGGTCATAGTTGGAATCATAACCTGTACTTAGGGATCATAGACTATACTGCTAAAATCCATCTTAAAAAATGTGAAACCACCTATGGACTGTCGTCTGACCTATGGCCCGTAAGAGGTCTTGTTTTGTATCTTTTCAGCATATCTTCAAAATCTCTAATCCTCTAAGCATAAATTATTCTATGACTCATCACTTGACTTACGATCCGTATGAGCCTTCGTCTAGTAATGATCTAGCACTTATGCACATTCTCTGATCTTCAAAATACAAACAAGTATGAGACGTCAAATTGTCTACAACTCATCTAGTATCACGTATCCTCAACCTCAGAAAATCAACCTATCACTGGATCTAACATACAAAACCCATCTATGGCTCATGGAATGAACCATGACCCGTAGAAGGTATCGTAAATCACCAAAACTCTACAATTTATAAGATTTGGCCCAAAAATATCTCGATTTCTATAATCTTGCAAAATCAACACAAAAATACATCAAACCAACTAACATCTCTTTGAGAACATACGAAATCCTAAGGTTAAAGTATCAAAAGTGTTATATTTTTATAGCACATTAGAGGGGTCACCATAGAGAGAAGTCATACGGGTTGGAAGGCGAGGTAAGCTTAGCTTCAATATATTAGCCCCTAAGGTTTTAGAATGGGTTGGGATAGTTTTATTGGAGTTATATGATTGTTAGATATCGTTAAGCGAGGTTTTGGTGGAGGATATTCAAGAGGTTGTACAAGGATCTATTGTGGCCATTGTGAGTGGTTAAAGTTGTGAGGCTGACTACTGTTGTAATGACTCGACCTAGGGTCCTAGTCGTGACACGACGAATGAGATACCCGAAGGTACCTCATCCAATCCATCTCAAGCATCTTAAGCATTCATAAGTAATAAATTAAAAACATTTGTAGATAACATAAGGGAAAAGGGACTAAGGGTGATTTATGCAATGAAGCAACATTAAAAAATAATGAAAATAAGTAACATCATTTTGTCCATAAGCGTGCCCCTAATACATAACGAACAAAATTGGTATGGTCGGTTTCCATCAAATAGAAAGAAATCCATAATTTTGTAACACAGAAAGTAAAAGACTCAAAAGGGGCATAAGTACATTGTCTAGAACAAAAATACAAGATAGAGTGGAAAATGGGTAGAGTCCCAAACTAAGGGGTCACAATCATAACAAACTAGTATTGAGCGCCAACTACTAGCCATGAGTCGGTGGAGGAGTGCATTTACCTAAATGGTTAAATAATGAAGAAAAAATATGTGTTAGTACTTTTGGAATATACTAAGTATGTGAGATGTAATGTAATGCATGAAATTGTAATACCATCATTCAGAAATATAACATACACTTAGTATAATAAAATCAATGTAAATTCAAGCATGAAATAAGGACATAGCTCAATATGAATGAGAATAAATGCATGATAGAACATAAGTTATAAGATCATATCATAGAGTCATACTTGTGGGAGTAGACTTTAACCGATAATAAGACCATGTGATCTGCTACATGGAATCCAATGAACTCCTTCCATTGGAAAAAGGTCAGAGAACTCCTTCCATTGGGAAAAAGGGGAATCTACTTGCCAAAGTAGATATCCAAAACATAATAACTTAGCAATTGCATCTTTCATAACATTTGGGCTTACGTGGATCCACTAGCCTAGCCTACAAGGGCTCTTATGGTGTCATATAGTTAAGGACATTGAGATTTAGCTTCAAGGGATCATTCTTCAACTAATGGAATGAGTCCCAATCTCTAGTCCTCTCGGTGCTATTTCATCCCACAGAAACTTTAGAACATATCATTGAATCATAAGTAGCAAATAATATGATTAGCTCAAAACTTAGGAATCGTTCTTAAACATACGTTAGGGTATTCATCATCATACTCATCTCTTTAATAAACTTAAATTTGAAGCCCTTCATTAATGCCCTAATCATAATAAAAAATCATAGAAAGCTATACTTGAAAACTAGGTGGGCTTTGCTTTTTAAATGGAACAATCATAAATCACATGAATCATAAGGAAACTTCTCTTTTAAAGGACTATCAAAACACTCACACTTTATGAACATTAAAACCATCATGTGGTTATCATCATTAGCTCAAACATGAATATATACTTAGTAAAATAAGCATAGGATATCATGTGTATCATTTAATAATATAAAACATCATGAAATATACATAAACATGTATAGTATCTTAAAAGAACTTAAAAAAAGGTAAAAGATTTGAAAAGAGACTTTACGTGTGTAAGGTAACCCATAAATGAACTCACATACCTTGGGACAATTGGAGAGAAACAAACTTGTAAGATTTGGGAAGGATTGAAAATCATAGTTCTTGCCTTGCCTTGCCTTGAGAGCCTTTTTCTTGCCTTAGAATTTTGAGATTAAAGAATGAGGGAATTAATGAAGGGATTAGGGCTTCTAAATTGATATAGGGTCCCTTTCCCATCCACAAAATGAATATTTTAGGAATAGAAAGGTTAGAAATGACAAAATTTCCCCTTATTAAAAATTGTCGGACTCGACTTACAAGACCCTGATTACGGGTCGTATGTCATTCCACGGGTTGTAAGGCCCTTCATCTTATGACACCTCTAAAAATTCCAAAAAAACTAACTTTGTTGAACCTAAAACTATGGAACCTTGATACGAGTCTTACCCTTTCCTATGGGCCATCAGATACCTCATGAGTCACCCTTCAGAAAACTCCAAATTTTCTTTATGTCTGGGTGTCCCAGTTACGAAATCACATACGTTCGTAAGGTTCCCTATGGGTCATCACTTGGTCCGTTAGTTACCCCATACTTGTAAAATATTTCCCCTTTCCTAAAGTTCATATTCACGGACCCAACTGATGGGTCATAAATACACCTACGGGCCGTAAGTGGCCCTGTAAACCAGACTCCAGGTCACCTTTTTGTGCAGTTTTTTTATACTCAGGGATCCTAAGCTAGGAGTCATTACAATATATCCCCCTTTGGAACATTCGCCCCCAAATGTACTTAAAGGAAGGATCTAAGGAGTAAACTAGCAGCTAACAACTTAGTATGCATGAAAAAATGCAAGTTAAACATGATTTGATGAAAGTTTTAGTTTACACAACATAAAACATCTTAAAATAGTCCATAAACATCAAAATAAATGCATACATCATGAAAACTAAAGAGCATGGTTTTAAGAGTCTTTAGGAAAAGTTTCTTAGTACCTTAGGCTTGAGTAGAGTGGAATAGATATGGGTAACACTTCATCATATCCGCTTCATATGTAGCACCATCAACTTGCTAATTTCTCCAAAGCACTTTGACAGATGCAACTTTCTTGTTCCTTCTCTTCTTCACTTATCGATCAAGGATTTCAACCGACACTTCCTCATAACTTAAATCTTCTTCAATGTTCACATCATGCAAAGGAACTATTGAGCTTGGATCAGCCATGAATTTTCTCAATAATGACACATGGAAAACCAAATGAATAAAATGCATCTCGTTGGGTACATCCAACTCGTATGTCATTTTACCCACACTTCTCACCACCTTATAGGGCCCTACATACCTTGGAATCAATTTCCCTTTCTCTCTGAATTGAATCACCCCTTTCATCCGAGATACCTTCAAGTAGACCCAATCACCAACTTGGAGCTCAAGTTCCATTTTTCTCACATCGAAATATGAATTTTGGCGACTTTGGGCTATTTCCAATTTCTCTCCTTCAAGTAGACCCAATCACCAACTTGGAGCTCAAGTTCCATTCTTCTCACATCGAAATATGAATTTTGGTGACTTTGAGCTATTTCTAATTTCTCTCTTATACTTTTAATTTTCTCTATAGTATTCATCACCAAGTCCGGTCCTTTTAGTGCTACCTCACCGACTTCAAACCACGCGATGGGCGATCTACATCGTGTACAATGCAACACCTTGAATTGTGTCATACCAATACTTGCATGAAAGTTTTTGTTGTAGGAATACATAATAAGTAGAAAATGCTCATACCAACTCCCCTTAAATTCCAACAAATAAGATCTAAACATATCTTCCAACATTTGAATAGTCCTTTTGGCTTGCTCATCGATTTAGAGATAGAAAATAGTACTTAACGTCACCCAAGTGCCAAGTACCTTTTGAAAGGAACTCCAAAAGTCAGAAGTGAATTAAACTTCATGATCCGATATGATGGACAATGGAATTCCATACAACCTCACTAACTCTCGAATATATAAGAGGGCATAATCTTCAACACTAAATGTATTCTTAACTTTTAATAAATGAGCAAACTTTTCATGCATTCAACTATCACCCATACAAGTCAAAATTCTTCTTGGTCTTCGACAACCTAACTACAAAATCCATGTTGATCTCTTCCCACTTCTAAGTAGGAATATCAATGTCTTGAGCTAGGTCACCCAACCATTAATGTTCAACTTTGACTTTTTGACAATTAGCATACTTAGACATGTGTTGGGCAATGACCTTTGTTATCCTATTCCACCAATAAATCTCCCTCAAGTCTCTATACATCTTTGTAGTGTTGAGGTGGATGGAATATGAATAGTTATGAGCTTCTTTCATGAAAAACTATTTCAACTCACCATCATTGGGAACACTTAACCTCCCTTGATATCTGAGTGCACCATCTATCCCTTGTGAGAAGACTTCTACCTTTTCATCTTTCTTTAAGGTTTTTAACTTAACCAAGGTGGGATCATGGTTTTTCTTACACTTAACCTCATCAACCAAAGAAGATGCGAACCAATAAAGAACCATCGCTCCACCATTTTTGGTCTCGCTCAATTTCACCCCTATTTTAGCCAATAAGAACATCTTTAGCCAACTCCCTTTTCCATCATCTTCAATGAGAAACACACTCCCCATGGAAACTCTACTAAGGGTGTCAGCTACCACACTGTCTTTTTGAGGTGATATTTTGCATTCATGTCATCATCTTTGAGTAACTCCAACTATCTCCTTTCCCTCAAATTTAGATTCTTCTAGGTGAACAAATCTTGGGGACTCTTGTGGTCAGTGAAAAAATCCGTATGAACTCTATACAAGTAACGTCGCTAAATTTTTAAGGCAAATACCACTGCTGTGAGCTCAAGATCATGAGTCAGGTAATTCGTTTGAATCACTTTCAACTGCCTCGAAGCATATGCAATAACCTTTCTATTCTTTATTAACACACAACCTAATCCAATTCTAGATGAATCAAAATACATGACAAACCCATCATTAACTTCACGCAATGTCAAAATTAGCATCAAAGTCAATCAATCCTTTAAAGTTTGGAAGCTCCTTTTGCACTCGCTCATCCACATAAACATAACTTTCTTTTGAGTCAGCTTAGTAAGTGGGGATGAAATAGTGAAGAAGTTATGAACAAATTTTCTATAATAACCTGTTAGGCCCAAGACACTCCATATAATCAGCTAGAGTCAATGGCCTTGGCTAATTTCTCGCTGCCTTAGTGTTCTTAGGATCAACCTTTATACCATCACAAGACATTATATGCCCAAAGAAGGAAATCTTTTCTATCTAAAACTTGCATATATCAAACATTTCATAAAGCTTTTGCTCCCTCGAGGTTTGAAGCACCACCCTCAAGTGCTCCATATGCTCTTGCTCACCTTGGGAGTAGATAAGGATGTCATCAATAAACACCACAATGAAAATATCAAGGTAGGTCTTGAACACCCTATTTATAAGGTCTATAAAGATTGCAGGAGCATTGGTGAGGCCAAATGACATCACCACAAATTCAAAGGGTCCATTCCTAGTCTGAAATGTCATCTAAGGAATGTCACTTTACCTCACGCTCAGCTGGTGATACTCAGATCTCAAATCAACCTTGGAGAAGTATGTAACACTTTCAAATGATCAAACAAATCATCTGATACTTGTTCTTGATGGTAACCCTATTAAGTTATCGGTATTCAATACATATGCAGAGCAAACCATCTTTCTTCATGATAAATAACACCGGAGCACTCCACAGAGATCGATTAGGACGAATAAATCCCTTCTCCAATAAATCCTTCAACTATTATTTTAACTCCTTCAATTCTGCAAGAGCCATTCTATATGGAGGGATTGAGATAGGCTGATTATCGGGCAAAAGATCTATGCCAAAGTGTATTTCCTTTTCAATAGGAATACCCAGTAACTCATCCAAAAAGACAACAAGGAACTCATTTACTACAGAGACCAACTCAAGAGAAGGAACTTTGGAGGACACATCTTTCACAAGTAAAATTTGGAGTATTCTAAAAACTTGACGACTTCCAAAGTAGTAGACAAAACGCATGGAAATCATTTCACAGGCTTTAAGGAAGGAAATGAATCGACCCTTATATGAAGATCTACTACCCTCCCATTCAAGAATTTGCTCATTAAGGAATTGGAATTTGACTCTATGGTTTCTATAATTGATGGAAGCATAGAAAGCATGCAAACAATCCATTCCCAAAATCACATAAAAATCCACCATAGAAGCTCAACTAAATCACATGGAATCACTTTATGCAATATAGAAACTGGAAAATTTTTATACTCTTCTGGCAATGATGGACTTTCTTACAGGGTTATGTACCTTATAGGGTACATGGAGGACTTTAGGGCATACAAGAAATTTATTAGAAAGGAATAGGGTTAAAAAAGATAAATTTTCTCTAAGTTCTAGGAGTGCATAAGTATCATCATAAAAAACTTGTAATATACCGGTGATAATATCCAGAGCTTCTTTGACCTCTTAGAGACCATGCAAGATATAGAACCGGTTGGTTCTTCAGACACCTTAAGCTTGACTCCTTTGACCTTGAGACTTTGCACCTCCACTCCTATAATCCTTGGAAAAATAGACTAGCTTCCCACAAGTGAAGAAGGATTGGACCTAGCTAAGCATTCCCCCTTGTAGGGTCTTCCACACTTTGAGCAAGTAGGACCTTGGGGATTTAGAGCAACCCTTTTGTCCTTGTCCACCTAGGGAGGTGTGTTGGTGGATCCTTGACCACTTTTCATTTGGACACCTTAAACCTAATGACCACCACCCCTTTGATGAGAATACTTCCTACCATCAACTTGAGCCCTATTAGACTCCCTCACCCTCTTCCGAAGTTTCTCCTCTTCAATTTGTTTGTCATATGTCATAATAGGGGAGATGTCCATCACTTGACCATTATGTCCATCTTGCATTCCTTGGAGACCAACTCGAAGACACCAAAATTAAACTTTCTCATTCGAGCCCTTGGATCAAAGATAATAAAAGGAGCATACTTTGATAGCTTTGTAAATTTAAGGGCATTCTCTCTCATGCTCATTGTCCCTTGCCTCTGGTTGATAAATTTTTGGACGTTCACCTCCCCATGCTCAATAGGGAAGAACCAGTTTAAGATGACACAATTGAATTCCTCCCAACTGATAGGACCCACTACTTGGCCTCTCTCGTTAGTCCATTACTCAAACTAAATCTTGGCCATACCTATGAGTTGGTAGGCCACCAACTTGGCTTTTTCTTCCAATGGTATGCCCATAGCTGCGACCACTCAATAAGCCTCCTTGATGAAGTAAGTGGGGTCTTCATTAGTCTTTGACTTGTGGGATTCCGATGGGCTCATTTGCATGAAGTCACGAACTCTTGTAGCTAGAGTAAGCACTTGAGGAGGGATATCTACCACCCTATTGACGTGGTTGGCCAAAGCATGGGCCAACAAGGTAAATGCGGCTCAAAACACCATATTATACACTCGATCATCCTGTTGGAGTGGAGTGACTTATTATTCTAGAGTGCCTCATTAATGAGGAGCTCTTCGTGTCAACATGATCTAAAAACAATAAAAAGCCCATCATTATTTAGAAAAAAAACCTTATTCAAATCTAGGACACGACATGAATAAGAAAGAAGGGAAGACTTTCCTAAACCATCTCATAACCCCTCACTCAAGATAGTGGCGCGCTTCACAACCATGAATGAGACTCTATGCTATGCGGTTTTCATGTACATTTGAGGAATATTTTAAAACCCATACTCTGATACCATATATGTAACGACCCAACCTAGAGGCCTAGATGTCACACGGTGAATGAGATACCCAAAGGTACCTTACCCAAGCCATCTGTAACAACCCGAAATTTTTTGAAATCTACTTATGGTTAGCATTGTATGTTTTACAACAAGCCATGTATGAGTTTTTGTGGCCATGGGTTGAGTTTAAGTGGCCAAATGCAAATTGGGCAAGTTAGTGGCCTAGAGGGACAGTTTTGACAGTCAACGTCAAATAGTCATAAATTTTGATATGGGATGAACCATGTGATATAACACATATCAAATTGAATCTCTTTGCGTTAGCTTTACAACAAAAGTGGTTTCACTCCATTTGGATATCGGATGAGGGAGATATGGCCCAAACAGTGAGACTGTCTAAAATTCGGAAGCCATTGGAGATAGGCTCGGAAAAATGGCCAAGGACATTTACACGGACCGTTAGACTTTGAAAGGTACGTCTAGGGTATTGTGTGGTGTCACAGTGAGCTTGGGGTGGCTTGGAACCACCCCTAAGCCAAGTATAGGTTGACATGACCTTTAACGGGTCGTTTGAGCTTTGAGGAGCCGTCCACTGTCCCGTGAAGTTGGACAGTGACTAGGCCAAGGCTTGGGAATAATTTTTGGGGTTAAGTGAGGTTAGACGGTAGGTGACACGGGTCGTCTCACCTTAGATGGTCCGTTTGGTTGCTCGTCAAATGTATCAGAAAGTCCTCCGAGAGTTCGCGTGGAAATTTGGCTAAGTGCAACTTGACGGCACGTTGCACGGCCCGTGTGACCATTTGACAGCACTGTAGCAGCCGTTTGCGTGCTATGTCCAGTGAGAAAGTCTGGTTTATTAATGGTATTTTTGTGATTTAACATTTTCCTAAGCCCCCTTTTGGTCTCTTAAGGTATCCTAAACCCCTAAATCATCCCCCAAACCCTTATTCATCCATTCAAACTCTCCTACACTCCCTCTTAAGATACTAAGGATCTCTTGACCTCCATTGAAGCAAGCTTGTAGAATTTGGGGAAGAAGACTTGATTAAGTTTGATATTGTAGATTGTTT
>JBCEWC010005789.1:0-24258 GCA_038996855.1 Solanum aculeatissimum | reverse complement strand
TACTCAAAGTCGTTCAAAAATTTAAAGATTCAATACTTAATTCGCATTGTAGAGGGTAAAAATTGGGTGTCAACAACCATGTAGGGACCGGAGCTCCTATTTATCCCCCTCCTCCACGTGGCTATTCGGATCATTTAAAGACTACTATTGGTGAGTCCTCCACTCCGGGGACAACATCCACTTTACTATCATGCTTATGTTAAGACTTGTATATTTTGGATACTTATCTTTTGAGGGTGAGCCCGGAAGATGTCTTGGCCCCCATTCCATTCGTACTAGAGGTGTTGTTGGATATGGTTATTGGCGTATTGAGCTTGAATCCTATCATGTTTATATAGTTATGGAAGACTTCCCTTATTCCCTTCTATGCTTGTTGATGAGATGGAAGTCCCAAGTCCCGGTAACATTCCCATAGTGTGAGTCATACTTATCCGCCCCTTAGACTTTATTTGTTATGTGATTCATGCAAATGTTCTTCCCTAAAACATCCCCATAGATTGAGTCCAAAGTCCTGCTTCCCCTAGAATTATTTGTTACTAGCTTGACTATTTAATTATGCTTCCATAACCAAGGATGTGCAAATTAGATGTTAAGAGGCTTATTTGGGTTGCCTACGGGTTTCCCATTCACCGTGTCACATTTAGCCCCTAGGCTTGGGTCGTGACAGATGTTTTCTCATCTAATCAACCAAACTGAATCAAGGGGAGGTTGTACTGGAACAATAGGTTAGGCTTAGTAATGTCACACTGCGAGGATGGATTAAATCACGTAGCGAAATTACCTCTCACCTAGATCAAAGGGTTTGATAAACTTAACTTGTCATTTTGCATGCTACACACTGGAAAATATTGTGATTATCTGGCAATACCAAGTTAGGAAATCATGGGGAACACAATATCCTAGTTACGTTTTCTACTATTTTTACAACACTTGCACTAGTATAGGTTTATTTTCTGCAAAATCATAACCCCACCCCTTTTCGGGAGATAAGTAGGTTAATCTCCTTGAATTGCATGGAATTATTCTAAGTCCACCATATTCCTTGAGGGTTTGACCCTAACCTTGGTTAGGTTATATATCTTGACAATGATTGCTTTAAATTCCAAAAATGAGGTGTAGCTTAGGTGACATCAAGATTTTGGCACCTTTTAATTTGAGTAATTTGGGAGTTAATCCTTATTTCCCTCATTTTATGTTTTATTTGTTTTTGTTTCAGCGTGCAGGTGTAATGTATGCACAACATAGACAAGGCAATCCTTTGACTCCGCTTGACCCTGAAATCCAAAGAACGCTAAGGATAATGGCCCAGGATAATGCAAACAATGTTGCAAATGACCTAGTGAATGTAGCATTAAACCAGAACAATGATAATAATAGCCCACCTCTACTAAATCCACCACCACATGTTCTTCAAGTCATAGCTAATACATGGAATCAATATCGGCTTGACCTTATGGCGATGGATGTCATGGGAGCTATTGTGTTACCTCCACTGCCGAATTACACAAAGTTCATCGTGTTAAGTGGGTTGCTTCAAATATTGCAAATGCATGAGTTGTTTGTGGTCTTACCATCAAAGGATCCACATAACCATCTACACAACATTGTATTCGTCTATAAGAGTATAATAGGAAACTAAAATTTGTCCATGGATATTGTTGGGCTTTGTGTTTTTCCACTATCTCTCACAGGCAATGTAATATTATGGTTATCCGAGCTCCCACAGAGTTCAATCACCAATTTGGCAGAGTTACAGAGGGCCTTTTTGGAGAGGTTCTTCCCGATATCAAAGAAGATGAAGTTGAAGGCCCAGATCAACAACTTTGAGCAATTATCTGGTGATTCACTCAGTACCACATAGGAGAGATTCATAAAGTTCTTAAGGAGTGACCCAAACCACAAGATTGTTGACAAAACCCTGGTGGAGATCTTCTATCGAGCCCTGGATAAAAATAGCCAAGTTTTCATAGACACTATCATGGGAGGCTCATTTATAGATTAGTCATTTCAGGAAGTTACAGAAATGATGGAAAGAGTGGTCAAGATGAATCGTGCATAGGGGACGAGAGATAAGTCAACTATAAAAAGCTCATTCTTAGTCAGTACTAGTTCACCGCAAGCAAACACAAGTGAGGATGTGATACATGAACTTGCTCAAATTAATACCAATGTGCAGTTGTTGATGAAGCAAAAACAGGAATGTGTGAATGCAGCATCTTATCAGCCTTCGCAATCACCCATATATGAGGAGCCTTACTGAGGAGGGCACTTGCTTCATCAAAAATTAGATGGTGGATTTCTGAACCAATGCCGAAGGTCTAATCAGGACTATTAGCTCCAAGGTCAGAACTATAACAAGGATGGTGCCTTCAGAGATAACAATCGAGGAGGATACTATGAAAGGAATAGGGGTCAAGACAGAGATGTTGAGTGGGAACACAGAGATAGTTACAGAAGTGGTCCGTATGTTCTACCATATAATCGATATTCTGGTACCGATAGCTCTAGAGTTGAGGAGATGTTTGATCGCCTGTTGAAGAAGGTTGATGTCTAGGATGAGACATTGAAGGGAATGAAGTTTGACATCTCCAGTATTAAATAGAAAATCAAGTCTCATTCTGTTTCTATCAAGCAACTTGAGGAATAGTTCGATTAGATGTCCACTCAACTAACCCAGTGCCAAAAAGGTACATTTCCCAGAAACATAGTTCAAAATCCTAAGAATAAGCGGCAGTGTATGGTCGTGACTACATATGGTGGAAAATGGACCATTGACCCTCTGATGCCAATTGAAGATGATGTTGTTCGTGAGGTGATAGTGGAGACCAAAGATGTAGAGACTGGAGATGTTCATGCCAAGGATGGGAAAGTGATGCAGCGCTTACGCCACAAAGGTTGAAACCCATTCCTCGACCTCCTCCTCCGTTCCCCTAAAGGCTCAAAAATAAGGAAGAAAAAGGTAAATTCCAGAACTTCATCTCCATGTTGAAGCAACTCTCCATCAACATTCCACTCATTGAAGTATTGGAGAAGATGTTTGGGTATACAAAGTTCATGAAGGACTTGGTTACCAAAAAGCAGATTGTGAGTCTAGAGCTCTCTCAAGAGCTTCAACATTGCAGTGTGATTACTACACGGTCCTTAGTGCTAAAGCGAGAAGATCCCGGGGCATTCACCATTCCATGCACCATTTGAGACATCGAATTCACAAAGTCATTGTGTGATCTAGGCACCAGCTTAAATTTAATACCTCTTGTGGCTTTCAAAAAGTGAGGCTTAGAAGCCCTTACCCCTACGAGCATGCAATTGTTAATGGTTGACCGAATGATGAAGAATCCTATGGGGATACTATATGATGTCCTTGTCAAAGTGGATAAATTCATATTTCCTGCAGACTTTGTGATCTTTGATTGCGAGATCAACTTCGAAGTTCCAATCATCTTGAGAAGGTTTTTCCTCACCACTGGATAAACACTTGTGGACATGAAATCAGGCCAACTCAAGTTTTAATTTAATGATGAAGAAGTCATCTTCAATATATGTTAGTCAATGAAGATTCTCGATGAATTGAAGATAGAAGTTTAGGTCATTGATGAAGTTTGAGTAATCAACTGGTCCAAGTCGTGTCGTGATAATAAATCAGGCACTACTTAAAAGGCAACCCAAGTACACCAATGCTTAGTGCCCAAGTATATTTTTTTTACCCTTGTGATTTGATTCTGTTATATTTGGTGCATTGAGAACAATACACATCTTTTTTTATGGGATATGGGTAGTTATAGACCCCGGTGAAGTCTGAGTAACTATGACCTATAAATATCCCAATTTTTTAGTCCGAGGGACTTTCTTTCCTGTGTTTTTTCCCTGAGGACATTCACTTTCTATTGAACCGACATATTTAGAATGTATAGGTAGTATTAGTAGCATATTGTACTTAAATCTCTGGCATATGTTCATTTTTATTGAAAATGATACCCATCAAAATTTTTGTTTTAAGTAGTCTTGATAACAACCATGTGATCTTGATTAATTGACCGTGCTTGTTTTGATAAGTGAGGTGTAATTTTGATAAAAAACATGATCTGAGAGTCTGAGTTGATAGTGTAATCAATGCCAAGTGTGTGAGCTTATTTGCAAGATTCTCATACTCTGTTTTAATTCAGAACTTGCCCTATTACTTTGACTTAGACTATAGGTTAGTTGGTTAGGAAAGGATCTTAGGTTGTTACTCATATTAGTCCACTTAGCCTAAATAATCAATCAAATGCTTGATGTATCCGTTGATCCAAATATTTGAGCCTTGTATATACATTTTTCTTTGTAGATACCTAAGTAACCAAGTCTTGTTGATTATGAAATCTTGAAATTGGCACTGATCCTTCCTTGAACATTGTGCACCTTGACTGAGGCAAAAAGCTTAAGTTGAGGGTGGCTACCAAAAGTTTCCCTGGTTTATAGGTTAGACATTGTGCACCTCAACCCAGGCCAAAAGCCTAAGTAGAGGGTGGCTAATGTAAGGGAGTCGAAATAAATGGGGTAGAAGTTAGTGATACGTGAAAAAAGGGAAAATAATGTCCTATGGGTGCCAAAAAAGATGAAAAGATGCCTAAATAATGAGCTAAAAAGAAAAAAGCATGTAAAAAATAAAAGGCAATGAGCTAAGAATAAGAATAAAGCACCTAGAAAAGCTTTAAATAGGAGAAGGGGAGAATGAGTTAAAGAATAAGTGTTGGTAGGCCAAAAGTGTAGAAAACACAGTGTTAAGGAGGGCCTTTAGTCACTATGTTCCCAAAGCATCATACCAAAGTCCCCTGAGCCTAGGTTACGAGCCAAGAAAGTCCTATAGTGGTCTTAGTCCAAGTAGTCAAAGGTCATAGTCATGAGTATTGGGCAAGCATATGGTATTGAGCACAGTGTTTGAATATCTATTGTGAGTGTGAGTGAGTTTGTGTAGTCCCAAGCATTTAATCTAAAAATACTAGATTGAGTGAGATATGGGACTTCTTTTTGTGAGGGCACTTGTATTACATTGTTGATTCTAAGCTATCTCAGTGATTGTTGCTTATCTATGATTACCTTGCTTGTCATAGTTGTATTGTCACACATATTGATCTATATTAGTTTGTTTGATGACTATCTGATATGCACTAATATGTTAGTTTGAGTATCTGAGCTTGATTTTGAAATAATGTATGTCAGTTGACTGAGTCTGTGTGTTACTTTACTGCTTATGTAGATTGAGTTCGTCGTTTGAGGACAAGCAACAATTTTAAGTTAAGGGTGTTGATGTGCTATCGAAATACAACACTTGTGATGCTTAAAACTTAGGATTTTGTGTGTTCTCAAAGCGATATTTATGGGTTTGATGTGTTTTTATGTTTATTTTGTAGGATTACAAAGTTGGCATGATTTTAGGATAAAGTTCACAGAATTATAGGTTTTTAGAAAAGTACGAGACACTCTACGGGTCGTGGAGACGTCCACGAGCCGTAAAGTGGTTTCGTGGACAAGATCCAATGAAGGGCCTACTTTCATATGTTTAGTCCACGAGTGTGCAGACGAGCCGTAGAAGTTAATACGGGTCGTGGATTAGTTTTGTGCCTCAAGGATTAGAGATTGAATAGTTGCAGACATAGTGCTCAGACGAAACCCTATACGGGTCGTAATTCTGAATACGGCCCATAGGAAGTTCTCGTTGAATTTATGGCAAATTTCATAAGATGAAGTCTCTGAAGCCCCGATATGGGTCGTGGAATCCTATACGGGTAAACCCTTTTGTGGAGTTTTCCTATTCCATTTTGATTTCAGTTTTTTAGTTAATATAAATAGGTTTTTAGGTTTCTTTTATGTAAGAAGAGAGGCAGAACGATAGAAAAACACTTGGGAAACTCTCTTTGTGTGATTTTTACATTAATTTTATAGCATTGTGATTTCTGCAAATTGAAATTTCTTGCTTTTTAACTTTATTATCGTAAGTGATTAATTATGTTATTCTTTAACATGATTAATTCATCTACCCTAATTATGCTTAGCTAAATCTACAATTAGGGTTGTGGGAACCATGAAGAACTAACAAGACAAAACCAGATAATCTATAATTCTTAGAAGGTGTGCATGCATGTATTGATTATTTCTCTTTGTTTTAATTGCTTTTTAACGGGTGGCCGACGTTAAAACTCGTCTGGTGTTACTGACTGGATCAAGGTAGTAATGAATAGAAAAAGAGAATAATTAATAGGATTCGATTAATGTTTTCTCGTCTAATCAACCAAATTGCATCAAGGGGAGGTTGTACTGGAACAATAGGTAAGGGTTAGTGTTGTCACACTGCGGGGATGGATCAAATCAAATCACATAGTGAAATTTACCTCTCATCTGGATCAAAGGGTTTGATAAACGTAACTTATTGTTTTGCATGCTACACACTAAAAAAGATTGTGATTATCTGATAATACCAAGTTAGGAAATCATGGGAAATACAATACCTTAGTTACTTCTTCTACTGATTTTACAGCACTTGCACTAGTATAGGTTCATTTTCTGCAAAATCATAACCCCCTTTTCGGGAGATAAGTAGGTTAATCACCTAAAATTGCATGGAATTATTCTAAGTCTACCATATTTTCTGAGGGTTCGATCCTAACCTTGGGTAGGTTATATATCTTGACAACGACCGCTTTAACTTCCAAAAAGGAGGTATAGCTTGGGCGACATCAGGAAAGTATTTTAATATCTCAAGAAAGCTATAAAAAAGAGAGATTTTGAAAAAGTTTAACATGTTCAATTGTAATCCTTTCATGAACACCCGAATGAAAAATAAAACAAAATTATCAAAGTTTGATGATGGAGAAATAGTGGACTCCACTCTGTTCAAAAGTCTCATGGGAAGTCTAAGGTACTTGGCATGTACGAGACTATATATACTCTTTGTAGTTGGAATAGGAAGTTGCTTTATGGAAGCTCCTACCTCCACTCACTTGGAGGC
The DNA here is from genome assembly GCA_038996855.1 of Solanum aculeatissimum. Lineage (NCBI taxonomy): Eukaryota > Viridiplantae > Streptophyta > Magnoliopsida > Solanales > Solanaceae > Solanum > Solanum aculeatissimum. Next base: position 17,273 of record JBCEWC010005789.1, on the reverse strand, counting down.
CGCCAGTAGAATTCTTTGTTACCTAAAAAGTACGATCGATTTTGGGCTATTTTATTCTTCTGATGATGATTCGATCTTGGGCTATTTTATTCGTCTTATGATGATTTTAACCTTGTGGGATACTGTGATAGTGATTATGATGGAGATGTTGATGCTAGAAAATGTACATCTAATTTTATATTTTTAGGGGTGATTGTGTTATCTCTTGTAGTTCAAAGAAACAATCCACTGTTACTCTCTCAACTTATGAAGCTGAATATATGGCGACAATATCATATTCATGTTATGTTATTTGGTTGAGGAGGTTACTGAAGAAACTCAATTTGCCACAAATTGAAGCCACAATGATTTGTGTTAATGACAAATTGCATAAGCACTTGTCAAGAATCCATATCCAGTGTATCATGATCAGAGCAAGCACATAGACACAAGATATCACTTTATCCAAGAATGCATTACTAAGAAAGAAGTAAAGCTCAAGTATACAAAATCTCATGATCGATCAAATTGTGATTTCTTTATAAAGCCTCTCAAATTTGAAGATTTTCAGAGATTGAGATTAAGCATTGAAATAAATAAGAAGAATTAAAATTAAGGAAGAAATTTGTGGAAACAAAACAAAGTTTCGCCGCCACACTTGTGAAAATTAATAGCCAAAATTGTCAAAAATAGATAGTCAAAAATATGAAAGTTGATAGCCACATTTATGGAAGTTGGTAGTCAAATTTTGGTAGAGTTTGGCAGACAAACTTTTTAGAAATTGATGGTCATATATGTGTCACTAATGATATGATCAAGAGATTTGATAACTCTATATAGAAAGTAACAATTGAACATTTAAAAATATACCAGCCAGAGAAAGCAATAAAAAGTAGTGAGAGTAATTCACAAACTATTTCTTAGTTTGTAAGAAAATAATGTGGGGAGTAATATTAGTGAGTTGTATGAATAAGAAAGTGTTGTTCCTTTAAAAAGAGTAGTTATATGAATAAGAAAGTGTTGTTCCTTTAAAAAGAGTAGTTATCATTTGACAGTATTTGTTGTATTCAGTGGCATTGTATTACTTGATTCTGATATTATTTTTACCCCATTAATTTTAATATTTGATATCATTGTTATACTGTTGTCACAGCTATTCAGCGTGGATATTATCATGGGTAAAATTATTATCTTCTCAACTTGACATCCCGAAGGCGCAACGTCGTGACAACTCGCTAAAAAATAATTTAATAAAAGAATTTAAAATAAAAATAATTATTTAATATCTTAGAGTCGCCACCGGAGTTACTTTGAATTCAATTTCAGTTGAAAAAAAAAAAAGGGAGAAAACAAGTCTAAAATTGTCAAAACTGTATTTTAAACTATTAAACAATAACAACACAAAAATATAAATTTTTAAAATGAAGGGTCAAAATTGGGTGTCAACACAAGTAATATAGCAAATATTACATTTCTCCCTCTGTTCCATTTTAGTTGTCAGGTATATTAAAATAGTTATTTCAAATTAGCTGTCAATTTAAACAATTAAGAAATAATTAATCATTTTTTTCAGTTATGCCCATAGTAATTAAGTCATTCTAAAATGTGAAAAACTCTATTATTATAATTTTAAAAAAATATCAGTCATTTTAACAATTTTAAAAAATACATCCATAAATAAGCAATTATAGAAAAAACAATTAGTAGCAGCACTTTGATTTTTCCAAAGAAGTCTATTGCTGATCACCTTGCAATGTTGACTTCTAAAAACATGATACATGAACAATCAGTATCATTTAGCTAAAAGGATTTCCAAGGAGGGTATTTGTAACAAATTTTAAAGTGATAGAAAAATAAATTGTAATCACAAATAAAATATAAAGAAACATAATTTTACTCATAAACAATGTAGGTACAAATCTGTTGATCCCTTGATTCTTCTCTCCTTGAATTTCTCCATGATTTGAGGGTCGTTAGTGGCGTATTCTCGAACGCGGGATGATTTTGACCTCCTTAAGTCATATTTTGATCTCTCTATGGGATATTTGAGATTTTGATCTCTTTGAGCATATTTTGATATCTTTATGAATATCCCAGATTTATGGGATATTTGATACGCCTTTTCAAGAGAATATAATACCCTTATATAAGCATGAATTAGGGTTTATGATAGAGTAGCCTCCGGAAAATCCTGACTAAAATAGAACTTACCTTATAGAATCCTATAAAATTTCTATGTCTACAGAGGGATCGACTTAGTACATGCTAATAATGTTATATAAAATTATAAAATAAGAAGAAGAATAAAATAGAAAAAGTAGGAATTGCGGAATATTCATAGATGAATTACAATAAAAGAAACCTTTTTATTTATAAAGGAAAATTGGCTTGATTCCTAAGTAGAATTTCTAACTTTGACATTTACCATAATACACATATATTTATAACAAAGTGGAAATTCAAATAAGAGATAACTATATTTAAATAATTAATTGGCTAGACGAAACAAGTTCTTTGTTTTCCTTATTTTTAGCTCAAGAACATTATTGTAATTGGCTTAGCTTAGTTTATCTACTATTTAGAAACTAGTAATTGCTTAATTAGTTAGTTACAATTTCGAGATAACAGATGTAGTGTTATCAAAAGATGAATCTACGATATATATTTGATCGATTTGATCTTTAGATTTTTATCATTAAATTCATTTAACTTTCTAATCTTAGTCAAAGAGGTACATCCGATCATCATCGCATTATGTGATAATTCAAGTATGAGTTCACATATCTATATTTAAATATTTTTTTACAAAAATATTACAGATGTAGAAAAAGGAGCATGGGTTCACGTGAACTCGATTGGTGCAGGTTTCAAATAATATATTTACAAAATGAAATTGATTAATTAATTATGTTAGATAATTATGAAAAACATTTTCTTTTTCTTAATTCATTTATTAAATTGTTAGATATTGATTGAAATATAATATTATGTATTGAAAATTAGAAAATCCTGTTAGAACTTGTAATATTCATTCTTAAATATGCTATTTATATTTTTTTTCCCATTAATTAAATAAAAGAGCTACAAGCCCACATTAAAAAAAATCAAACAAGTTACATCACTATTCAATATATGATTAATCTTAAATTATCCGTGCAATATGAATATAGAAGTGTCGTCAAACGAAAAAATATAACACATAAAAATAAGAGACACACACTTAAAATATAAACTTAATTAAATAATGTAATTGATCAAGGAAATATACGATTTGACATCTCTCAAAATAAGGTGGCTTAGCCAGTATGTATTGAAAAACAGGAAAAAGAAAAAAGGAACTTCTTTTCACACTTTGACAAACAACGTCATCATGATATTGTTAGCTATCTGATCAAGCTCTTTTCTCCAATTTGCAACTAAACATTATATAGAAGATGATATTAGAAGAGAAGAAAACAATCGATAATATCGTACCAAAAATAGGAAAAAAAATATTTAAATGGCTGTTTAAAGGCCATTAATGCACCAAGTTGTTTAAAAGTAAGATAGGTAGGAAGATGTACCTTAATATAATTTATTTGGATACAATTTCATGACAGCTCTTAATGACGTATCTCCAGCTATTTGCCTCAGCTTACGAACAAGTACTAATTTTGTGATCTTATTTTTCTATACATAAAGAGAACACATAATAATAAATTCAATTTGTCGCACAAAATATAATTTTTCTTTTTCCTTAAAAAACAAAAAAAGTTACCTGAAAATCTTCATAGCATTTTGAGATCAAAAGCACTCTTGAAGGATGTAAAAATTTGGAAAGCACACGCAATAAATCATGAAACTTTATACGAGAGGTCGGCTTGTTGATTTTTCCTAAGAAAATACAACAAAAATATTACTAACATAACATTCTTCAATCTTGTATAATTATAAATCTTGAATTGCTTACCTAGTAACAAACCAGGACAGGTGAAACTTACTAGGAAGTTTGGTAAAATATAAGAATTCATATAGGAAGGCCAAATTATGTATGTTTTAGGAGGCAAATAGTTGTCAACCCCAGAGTCAAAGTGTTGAGAAGTCGGCTGAAATTGTTTGGATCCAGCCTCTATCACTTCCGTGTTCCCTAAGATTACTCGGCAAAGTAACATATGCCTTAATCCATTCTCATCTTCCACTGCCGATAATACCCTTCAACACACACACACAAAAATAAAAATAATTAAATTTTCGTAATCAATTAAGAAATGGACCAAACAGAGAGTATTACGTTTATGTTTTCATTTCTTACCCATGAATATTTGAAGGATAAAGATGAACACCAATACCAAAACATTGTCCAGATTTTGGTTCAGGAGTTATAGAAAATCCATGTGAAATAATGTTACAAATTTCATGTTTGGAAGAAGCAAACCAAGCATATTTAATATTAGGATTTCCCCCGCATTTGTTCCGCATTGCTTCAGAGTAAATGCGAAAACTTTGTGCCCTCGCTTCTCCTATTATACTTGAACATAAATTCTTGTGTATAGCCACAACTTCAAATTCCTTTCCCATTCCACTAACAAAACCTGCCTTGATTAAATCGTGTTCTTTCTCACCTTCTTCTAATTTCATTATTCCATTTCTCTTCAATGACCTGATAATACAATAGAATCAACATAGTTTTTTTATAATATGATAATCTAGAAGTTGAATTAATTAAATTAAATTTTGAATTCATTTCTGACCTGAAGTAATCATCTACTGTTGGATTAGGAGACTCGGCTTCCAAATTACAAGAGAGCAACATTTCTTGGTTCTCTATTGTCATGGAAACTTGATCATCTAAAAAGCAAGTAAGAAATTAGAAAGAGTGAATTTAGATAAATAGTTGGAGAAACTTAGGCTCTAAGAAAAAGGTGAGAAAGGAGGACAAAGAAGAGGGAAAAAGGAGAAAATCTGACCTCAGATTTGGAAGTTTTTTGTCAACTTTTGTTTTAATAAAAAAAATGTGGAGGATTTTATTTATTATTTATATATGTCGAAGGGAGGAACGGGTCTGGTTAAGGAAGAGAAAGACAGACTGGCTATTTCATGTTTATAATTTTGCTATCTAGCATTTATTATTCAATCGTCCATTTGTTCTCTTCAAATTATATTTTCTCAACATTGTCCGTTTTGTGTGTTCACATGATACGAAACTTGTTAATTCAATAGACAAGTGTTAGCAAGTAACTACTAATAGATATGTTAGGAATTAGTAAGAAGACAAGAAGCAGATATAAACAAGCAAGAAGTAAATTTGGAATCTAAACACACTGATTTTAACGTGAAAAATTCAAATTGGGAAAAATCACGGGCAACGATGAGCAAATTTACTATGTAAAAAGTTGAGTACAACAAGTTCACAAGAACTTCTAATGTAATAACGAGGACAAAAATAAAGAAAACCTCAATACAAAAATACTCTCTGTTCTCTCTACTGCCTTAGAAAAAAATCTACAGATAAGTATATTTGTAAAAAGAAACTACCCTAATAAAAAAATAGGCTCCACTTGATTATTAGTTAACTGCACAAAATTCATGATCTGCCAACTTTCACAATTCATGGAACTACCAATAAAAAAAAATCAATTGAACCTTTGTTGACAATTTGCAAAATCAGCAAAGAAATTTGAGGCAACTTTAACAAGTTCCACCTAGACTCAAATTTAATAGATGCTCATTGTTACCATAAAAGCCCCGAAGGGCAATCAAGTGTGGCAAACACCAGCTAATTTCAAAAAATGCTTGAACTTAGCAGCAAGAAGAGTGGCTTAGTAAGCATATCTGCAGGATTCTCTCAAGTGTGAACTTTCTTAACTATGATCTCTCCTGTAGTCATTGTATCTCTGAATAATGATATTTCACACTGATATGCTTAGTCTTGGAATGATAGGTATCATTCTTTGTCAGATGTATTGCACTCTAACTATCTGAAAAAACAACAGTAGTACCTTGTGAAACACAAAGCTCAAGAATAAGACCACGTAACCATGTAGCCTCCTTCACACCTTCAGTTACTGCAACATACTCCGCTTCTGTGGTGGATAGAGCAGTGATGGATTGCAAAGTATTTTCCAACTGATAGAACTAGAACATAAAGTGAAGATGTATCCAGATAGAGATTTGCACCTATCAAGATCGCCACCATAATCAGAATCAACAAACCCAACAACATCATTAGATATCACCTTGTTCCTGTCAAAAACCAAGCCAAGATTTGTTGTACCTTTCAAGTATCGAAAAATCAATTTCACCACATCCCAATGATACTTGTCAGGATTGTGCATATACCGACTCACCATACTCACTGCATATGCAAGATTGGGTCTAGTGCAGACCATGGCATACATAAGACTGCCAACTGCACTAGAGTAGGGTGTGTTAGCCATCATTTCAATCTCTTCATCTGTTCTCGAACAAAATTCAGAAGATATCTTAAAGTGAGATGCCAGGGGAGTTGCGACAGGCTTGCTCCTACTCATATTGAACTTGTCAAGTATTTTATCAATGTATTTTTTTTAGACAAGTATAACTTTCCAGCTTGTCGTTCTCTATGAATCTCCATTTCGAGAATCTTCTTTGCTGCACCAAGGTTCTTCATCTCAAACTCATTGCTAAGTTGAGACTTCAACTTGTTGATCAAAGACATGTCTTTTGAAGTAATCAACATGTCATCCATATATAGTAATAAATAAATAAAGATACTATTTGAAGACTGTTGAAAGTACACACAATTATCATATTGACTTCGGCTGTAACCTTGACCAACCATGAAAGAATCAAATCGTTTGTACCACTGCCTAGGTGCTTGTTTAAGTCCATACAAGGACATATTCAATCGGCAAACACACTGTTCATTGCTAGGAACAACAAAGCCTTCAGGTTGCTTCATATAAATTTCTTCCTCCAATTTTTCGTGTAGAAAAGCAATTTTAACATCTAACTGCTCCAATTCTAAATCAAATAGTGCAACAAAATCAAGAAGCACTCTAATGGAAGAATGACGAACAACTGGAGAGAAAATTTTATGAAAGTCAGTACCTTCCTTTTGATCAAAGCCTCGAACAACTAAACGAGCTTTCCATCTTGCATCTTCAACCCTAGGAATTCCATCTTTCCGTGTATAGATCCATTTGCAACTTAATGCACTACGACCTTTAGGAAGCTCACATAAATCCCATGTCTTATTCTTATGCAAATTTTTAATTTCTTCTTGCATTGTTATCAGCCACTGGGATGAATTAGAACTAGTGATTGCCTCTGAATATGAAGCAGGTTCAACTTCTTCAAAAATCTCTTGTGCAACTGTTAGTGCATAGGCAATATGGTCATCATTAGTATCATACTTGTTGGATTTTCTAATAACTCTTCTTGGTCTATTCTGAGCAATAGAAGAGTTATCAAAAGGTTGTGACTCAACAACACGGGAGGTACTAGAATCTTGTTTATCAACGTGAACATCATTGCTGGACTGTGGAGCTGTCGAAGAGATAGGATCAACCTTTTGAGATTTTGTTCTCACTTCTAACTCCACCTTCTCACTGGTATCTTCCTGATCACCTATACCAAGAGATAATACAAGAGACTTTTTTCAACAACATAGCAATGCACTTTCGTTAAAAATAATGTCTCTACTCAAAATGATTTTACTTAAATCAGGGCACCATAAACGATACCCTTTTGACTCGGAAGCATAACCAAGAAATAAGCATTGGAAGCTAATTTTCCATCATTAACATAAGCAAAAGCAGGACATCCAAATACTTTTAAATTAGAGAAATCCATAGGATTACCTAACCAAACTTCTTCTGGAATTTTGAAGTTAATGGATGAGTGTGGAGATCAATTTACAAGATAACAGGCTGTAGAAATAGCCTCAGCCCAAAAATCACGATGATGCCACAGTCTCGTATTTGAGAGCATACAACGAGCTCTCTCAAGAAGAGTCTGATTAATACGTTGCGCAACTCCATTTTGCTGGGGCTTTCCAATAAGAGTTTTATGTCTAGCAATACCATGACTTGTACAAAACTCATTGAAATCTGACTCACAAAACTCCAAACCATTATCATTCCGAAGCTTTTTTATCTTTCTTCCAGTTTGGTTCTCAACAAGAGCTTTGAAGTTTTTGAACTTCAGGAAAGCTTCATTCTTATGTCTCAAGAAATAAATTCAGACTTTGCGAGAGAAATCATCAATAAGGGTCATCATGTAGCGTTTTCCTCCTAGAGATAGAACTTTTGAAGGACCCCATAAATCAAAATGAATATAATCAAGAATACCATGTGTATGATGTGAAGTTGTTGAAAAACTCACTCTCCTTTGTTTTTCATATATGCAATGTTCATAGAAAACCAATTTCCCTGTACCTTGATTACCAAGAAAACCTCTTTTGCTAACAAGAGTCATACCTTTCTCACTCATATGGCCCAGACGCATATGCCATAAACGAGTGAGATCATCATCAGATAATGAAGTAGAAACTGCTACAGACCCTGTCACAGTTAAACCCTGCATGTAATAGAGGGTCCCATGTCTTATTTCTTTCATCAATACCAAAGCACCTTTAGAAACCTTGAGAACTCCACCTTCAGCTGATATTTACAATCAAGAGATGCAAGAGTGCCCAGAGAAATCAGGTTGCGTTTCAGGTCAAGAACATGACAAACGTTGGTCAAGTTCCTGATAACACCATCATGGGTCCTAATTTGTATAGTACCAATTCCAACAACTTTGCATTGATCATAATTCCCCATTAGAACAACACCACATTCGACTTTCTCATATGTTGAAAACCAGTCCTTATGAGGACATATATGATATGAATATCTAGTATCAAAAACCCATTCAGAAGAGTTCCTCTTCTCTACCGAGACAACCAACAAAACATCTCCTTCAGAATCATATTCAACAATTCTAGCTTCATCAATTTTCTCTGGTGCTTTTTTATTTTTCTCTCTCCTTTTTATTTTTCAATTTGTAGCACTCAAAAATAATATGTCCAGATTTCTTGCAGTAACGACACGTCTTGCTGGAATTACGCCCTTTGAATTTAGATCTGAACTTCTTTTTAGATGTACTCCCTTTGTCTAGTAATCTGCCTCTAACCAACAATCCCTCAGCTTTATCCTCAGAATGAACTTCAAGATCAAATTTTTTTTTGGACAACAAGTTTGATTTAACATCTTCATAAGACAAAGTCATTTTCGTATAACATAATCTCTTTGAAGTATTTATAAGTAGATGGCAGAGAGACAATTAACAGTACAACCTTGTCCTCATCCTCAATTTTAACTTCTAAATTTTCCAGATCTATTATAATTGAGTTGTATGCATCAAGATGAGATTGAATGGAAGAACCTTCAGTCATACGAAGCGTGTACAAACGCTCTTTAAGATGAAGTTTATTGGGAAGACTCTTGGTCATATACAGAGACTCAAGTTTCAGCCAAAGACTTGCAGCAGTAGTCTCACGAATAACCTCCCGTAGAACCTCTTTGGAGAGACTAAGTTGAATGGCAGAGAGTGTTTTTTCATCCAACTCTTCCCATTGTTCGTCGTTCATAGAAGCGGGCTTCTTTGACTTGCCTTCTAAAGCCTTCTTCAGATCATTGTGTGTGAGAACAACCTTCATCTGGATCTTCAAGATACTAAAGCTAATTTTTCCATCAAATTTCTCGATATCAAACTTGGTGACAGTTGACATCTTCGAACTTTGTTCGGATATCACTTGTTAGGAATTAGTAAGAAGACAAGAAGTAGATATAAACAAGCAAGAAGTAAATCTGGAATCTAAACACACTAATTTTAATATGAAAAACCCAAATCGAGAAAAACCACGGGCAACGACGAGCAAATTCACTATGTAAAAAGTTGAGTACAACAAATCCTCAAGAACTTCCAATGTAATAACGAGGACAAGAATAATAAAAACCTCAATACAAAAATACTCTCTATTCTCTCTACTGCCTTAGAAAAAAATATACAGCTATGTATATTTGTAAAAAGAAACTGCCCTAATAAAAAAAATAGGCTCCACTTGGTTACTAATTAACTGCACAGAATCCATGATCTGCCCACTTCCTCAATTCATGGAACTACCAATAAAAAAAAATTAACTGATCCTTTGTTGACAATTTGCAAAATCAGCAAAGAGATGAGAAATTTTAGGCAATTTTAACAAGATAACTATATTCATAAATACTATTTTAGTGATGAATTTGTTTATCAGAAATGATACATTTGAATTTATGTGACGTCAAAGACACGCGTATCAATTTAAATCTAACTATTAATCGTTAATGATATTTGATTAGCAAGCGAAAAATGAGACAAACATAATGATGTCATTATAAAAATCGTGTGAGGCATTTAAGCTCCGATGGTGAATAATTGCACTGGATTTGAAGTTGTTCATCTTATAACTTCAAATCCGAGGCTGATCAGATAAGCAAATGTAAGAAAGTAAAGACAGCAAATATGAAAAACTTGGAGCACAAAAACACAAGTATATTGTTATTGTATTCTCTGCGATCAATACAAGGTAATACATTAATGAATAAAAAAGTTTCACTGAAATCCTAAAGTATTATGACCAATAATTATTATTCTATTAAAAATTTCGTTAGTAATACCAGCTAATATTTCGTGTATAAGTTGTAGCTGGCGTATTTGTCATTTTTGTCCCTTTCGCCACATCACTGGGACACAAATTTTCATACCACAAGCTCTCATTCTTTTTGTTGATGAGAATTCAACCTTGTGATTTCAGAGGCTCACCGAGGTTGTAAATATCGAACGCGTTTTTTTGAATCATATCTTATAATGTCGTGTATCTATCTTTTATCTTGTTATGTATCCAAAATTATATTATCCAAATTTCTAAACATATTTTAATACTTGTTTAAAGAGATTTATTATACAATTATTCCTGTAATATTTCAGTATTACATCAACTTAGTTTTATTAAGTAACTAAATAAGATGAAAATATACATATCAATAAACTATTATAAAATTCAAAAACTTTATGCATAAATAATAAACACATTCATGCATTTATTAATTTAGCATAAACATTACGTGCATGTAACTTGTTACCCGTGAAGCAACATCTTCATTAATCGTGCTTACTTGGAAAGCAAGTTTAGTTTAAGTTTTCCTTATGAATGTCAAAAGAAATTTAATTGTCACTTAATACTTGATTGTGAAGAAAAGTCAATTATAGCATCAAACTAACTTTAATTGTGATTCACATATATTATGTATTAATATAAACGTGATATTAAATCTTTGCATACCTGAAGACTTTTAAAACCTAGATTTTAGTTCACAAGTTGAGATTATCCTCTATACATACTCAATTCAAGCTAAGTAGCTAATTATTATGTCAAGTGATTGACAATTAAGCAGCTAATATATGGCTCAACAAGAGAGATATATGTTCAACTTGTCAACTCAATTAGTGAGGATCTCAGCTTCTGTGCATCAACAACTCTGTCCACATTTGCCTGCAAGAAGCAAGTAGATGTCAAAATACATGGAAAACATCCAAATGTTACTGTTAATAGATGAGCTATGTTTCTCCAATCCTCAAAGATTGTCAGTGTCTGATCCTCCATATGTTACGCATATTTTTGGAGGATCCGACTTGAGTACCAACATCATTTTTGAAAGATTAACAGAGACTAGCATATGAAAAGATTGAACTTTACCTCTACTATGAAAACGCTCACTATCTCCCCTGCAGACGTGGTACAACTCACATTTACTATTTCAAGTCCCAAGTAATTCATGGCCTTCATCAACTGCGTAAATCCTCCGGATTTATATGATCCAGAAACCTTCAACAATAACTCTCTAGCACCAATTTGGTTCACTTCCACCTGCAATGAAAAATATCATGGGAACTTGAAGGCACCATGTAGATTATTTTAACTCTAAAGCAATATAAGAAAACAGAAAGAAATCGAGCAAATTCCAGAACCTCAATTGAAATTTGTGTTTTCTCATTTGTTGGTCCGGGAACTTTGGGCATTTCAGTCATGTCTGATAGGAGCATTTCAGGAGCTTCATTGTTGGTAACTTCTGCTTCTATTTCATTGAGTTCGGTCTCATATAACTTCACTTTTTCCTGCAGTTCATTTATATAGTCAATAGCATCTCCAAGTATTGCCACTTTGTCCATCTGATAGAAATCAAGCAAGGATAGTGTCAAAACTTTGAAAGACATATAGAGTTAAAATATAATAAGTAGCTTTATTAGCAACCTTAGTGATGTTTGGAACTAAAGCTCGAAGAGCAAAAAGACCATCTTTAATTCTGTTCCTTCGTTTTCTCTCTGTGACAAGATTCTTTGACTGATAAGGTCCTTTTCGTCTTTTCTTATCCATTGCGAACATATCTCCTGCAACTATATAGTTTTCTTGTTTCCAAGGAAAAGCAGTGCCTTCCATTCTTGACAAGTTCCCACTGCACTGAAGCTCCATGTGCTCAAAATACCCTTCAGTAGCTTGGCTTGAAGGTACATTTCGCAATAAATGGTCAGAAGGTGAATGACACAAGGTACGTTCATTTGAAGGAATGGAACCAGTGGATGATCCTTGAATGCTAGGATTAGCACTTGATTCAGATACTTGAGAAATATAAGGTGCACTTGAAGGAAAACTTGTAGCATATTGCATGAGAGGAGCACAAAAGTTCAATTTCTCAAAGGGAAAGAAATCAAGAACTTGATCTTCCTTCTGTGCAGTGGAACTATTGGCTTCTTCTGAACCAAGTTTGAACCGATTGATAATGAATTTAATCGTCTTTTGATCTTTATATATCTGTTCAATGCAAATTAATGTAAAGTAAGTAGTTAATCTTTCAGTTTAGTGCATTTTGATGGCCAATTTACTCTCAAACACACATCACTCCAAAATTAGTCTGGGTAGGCTACATGAATTACTCTGAATCGATTCAGTTCTAATATTATATACTACTTAACAAACAACTTTTCTGACATTATCAGAAACAAAAGTGCATTATCTCACATCTTACAATAACTTAAAATCCAATAGAGATTGATTGTTACCAGTCTTGAGTTGTAGAGCTCAACCAATCCACCAGCAACCGGGATCAATACCAGGGTACCCTTTAATTCCTGCAACGAGTTGAAGAATTCAATTTGAAATATATTCGGAAATTAATCTTGAGAGTTCAGTTTAAGAGTCGAACTAACATGCGATAAATTTGAATTGGAAATCTCAGCATGATTAATCCACTTTGGTTCATTTGATGTTACAACTTCTCCCTGAATCCTGTTTTTGCATATCTTCAAGTTAGCTTGTGTATTCATGCCTTTTACAGTATGTAGGTTGAAATAAATCAAAATTCAAGTACAACGACAATACGAGTGGAGTTTGAGGAGGATATAATGTACGCAGACTTTACCTTTCGAATAGACCCTAGGCTCAAAGAAAGCAGAAAGAGAACATTTATGAATAAAGGGAAAAAGAAACATACCCTGAATAAAGGGAAATAGATAGAGGACAATGAGCTAAAGCCTCACAAGCCTTTGTTCTAATAGGATGCTGTACTTTGATATCTCTACACAGAGCAGTGAATTTCTGTTTTCCTCCTTTTTCTTTCTTAATATTGACATCAACTCCATTAGCTCCAGAACAGCAACATCCCATCCATTCTATAAACCTAAACACCAAAAAAACTTAGTAAGTCACATATACTCAAACACCATATGGACAAAAAAAAATTCAATGGAAAACAACTTTTACCTTGAAGGATCATCACCCAACTTCCAAACAACACAATATTCCCAATTCTTGGAATCAACAAGTGGTCTTAAACATTCCAATGCTTTTTCCATGGCAAAATAGTATTTGCTTGAAATTTGAATATTAAAACAAGAGAGTCAGAATGGTTGTGTTTAGGCAAACGACAGTTATAACCAATTTCTTTTGTGAGATGGGTATCCAATAATCAGCACAACAATCTTTGTCAGAGGCTTCTGATGGGCCCCTACAGACAGAATAGTACTTGGGGTAAATGTTGACTGAAGACTCTACAGAAGACAAACCTGCCATGCTGATTTCTTTTTTTTTTTTTTAAAGGAATTCCACAGCTGCATTCTGATTTGTAGAATGTTTTGCTTTTTGTTCTCGCCTCTGTTGGAACTTTCTATCACAATATTTTTAATATTCAAACTAATTGTTTCGTTTGACACTAAAAACATCTGTGTTAATTTCATTTTGGGCATTAGTGTAACAAAGTCATAAAATTACTTTTGTCATTTTAAAATAATTGAATAAATGAATTGCTCTTAAAATATAATTTTCTTCTTTAGTTTTGACATCTCTCTTAGTAAATTACATATTAAGGAAAAGGATTGCAACGTGTAAACTTTTTTTGACTACTCATCTAATATATATAAGTGAGAGTCAACTTGACGATTAAATCAATCAAATACGGACGCGTGTTCAATTTGCATCAAACGCAGTAGCTTGGCTTGGTGGTTGAAGCGTGATTGTGCGAATTTGAACCTAGGCAGCAACATTTTTATTCTCCTTCATTTTTCCCCTCAAGCGAACATCAACATATACTCTACATGGTCCAAAAGTACCAACCTCAGCTGTTTGGTCTGATGGCTGGAGCCTAGCAATGGATGGTGGGTGGACCTGGGTTTGAATCCCAGCAACATTTTCATTATCTTCTATTTTTACATACCAATAATAGTGGGACTCATTTAAAACAATTAATTACTTAATCAAAAATTCAATTGATGTCAAAAATTATTAACATTAAATATATTATAAATTGCAATAATTTGTAACTTAAATTTTTTTTAAAAATATATAAAAATTTGTGTCGCATAAATCAAGACCAAAAAAATATATTTACGAGCCTATCATTTTGCCCCTAGCAATGCATGCTTGACGTTGTGGGTTTGAATCCCAACAACAACATTTTTATTTTCTTCCATTTTACATACCAATAACAATGAAATTTTTTTAAAAAAAAATTGTGTTGCATAAATCGAGACCAAAAAAAATTTAATTATGGGTCTTTCATTTTTGTCTCTCAAGACGAAACCAAACATATACTCTTCATGATTCAATTATATCACACTTGGCTACTTGGTCTGGTGGCTGGAGCGTAGCAATGCAATTTTCTTTCATTTTGCATACCAACAATAGTGGGACTCATTTACAACAATTAATTACTTGACTAAAAATTCAATTGAACTCAATTTTTTTTAAGATTAACATTAAATATACTATAAGTTCCAATAATTTGTAATTTAATTTTTTTTTAAATATATATAAAAAATCTATTTGTGTTGCATAAATCAAGACAAAAAAATATTTATGGGTCCATACTAACCAAACTAAATATTATTTTTATTTTAATTAATTGTTTCTATTTAATTTGACCAAAAAATTAACAAATTTATACATTTTATAATCTTAAATTAAATATATATCAAATTATTTGACTCAAATATAGAAAGAATTTTCTTGGTCCTGTGGTAACATATCATGTGAAAAGTTAAATTTTAAAAGTAATCAAAAAAAGAAAAGAAAAAGAAAAAGATATGGCCTCATGTTTGAAGCGTGACATTGCATGTCGAACGTTGCAAGTTCAAATCTCAGTGACAACATTTTTATTTTCCTTTATTTTTACGTACCAACTACAGTGGGGCTCACCTACAGCAAACATAGAGGAAGTCCTGCGGGATGATAAAACTAATGATATGGCGCTGCGTCGTCAGATTAGTACAAACTCAGCGACCAAACCAATCATATATTTGTGTGGTCAAATTTATATCAAACCTCGATATTTGGCGGACGTCACATGTTAGAATCTCGATACCAACATTTGCATTTTCCTTTATTTTTACATACCAACAATAGTGAGGCCCACTTACAACAATTAATTATTTAATCAAAAATTCAATTGATCTCCAAATTTTATATGTGAAACATAAATAAGAACCAAATAAATAATATGTATTATTTAAGATTAACAAGTATATAGGTCGCAATAATTTATAACTTAGATTTTTTAATATATTTTAAAAAAAAATATAGAGAATCTATCAGTGTCGCATAAATCAAGATCAAAAAATAGCGAGGAGAGACGATTGGAGCGTGACACTGCATGCTGAGTGTGATTTTATTATCAAACCAACAAAAACCTGCCACGTAGAACTCCAACCAACAAAAGTCTGTCATGTGGAACTTCATTCACAAATTTAGTGGGCCTCTTAGTTCTCCCTGGTTAAATGTTTTACACTTTTACTACTAAAAAATAATTCCTTTACTGCCACGTGGATCGTCGACCAACACAAACCTGCCACGTGGAACTTCATTTGCAAATTTTTGTTGCCTCCTTAGTTCTCCCTATTTAAATGTTTTACACTTTTATTACTAAAAAATCATTCCTTCAGAGCCAAGACAAAACTTTTTACAACCACACATAAAATAAATCAAAATTTTAATACTAATATTATTAAATAATGATTTTAAATATTAGTATGAATTTTATTTTCTTTTAAATATTAGTAAAAAAAAATTTGATCTTATTATAACATGTCATGTGGAAAGTTAAATTTTAAAAGTTACCCAAAAAAAGAAAGAATAAGACATTCTTTTTTAGATAGACTAAAAAAAGAATAAATAAATTAAAATAATTTAAATTTAAATTTAATTATATAAATAAAAATATAAAAATAATCAAACATATTTATTGTGCCCGGACAACGCTAGGGCCGTGTCTACTAGTAACTAAATAAAAGACAAATTAATAAACGCATTTAATAATCTTATTTCTTTTTCTGGCATGTGTTTTAATGGGGAGGATTGATTTAGTAGATTATTAATAATTTCTTTTTATAGTTTTATGTCCTTTTAGTGAGAAAATTATATTGTTGCACATAAAAAAATCAAATAGTTTTATTCATTTTGTAGGTATAATTACATAAATAATATATTATATATCAAATATTACCCTTTTTTAAGATACTTTTTTTTATTACGACCTATAACATATTTTACCAATAAATTACCCTATTTTTCTCTTTCTTTCTCTCATTTTTTTCTTCTTTCTCCTTTTTTTTCCTTTCTCTTTCTTCTCTGGGCACGTCCTTCATTCTTTTCTTTTTTTAATTTCATTTTCTCTTCTTTTTTTCTCTCTTTCCATTCAACTCATCATCTTTAATATTATACATTGTTATGAATTTTATTATTATTATTTCAATAAATATAATAC
>JBCEWC010005788.1:0-23725 GCA_038996855.1 Solanum aculeatissimum | reverse complement strand
CCCTCCCCCCCCTCCCCCCCCCCCCCCCCCCCCCCCCCCCCCCCCCCCCCCCCCGCATACAAAGGAACTTTGAACTTGATGCAAAGGGCTAAAATCTCGTCTGTTTTGTGTGTGTGTTAGTGAGTTCATTTGGGCATAACTGATAATTGAACCGATCTAAAAGCTTGGACTAATTTAAGTAATCTAATTAATCGCTCGATAATAGAAATTTAGACGTCAAACTGATATTTGAAGTTAAGTTTGAGTGTGTATATATATATTTTGATAGTTAAATATAAGTTCAAGTGAACTCTTAATAACACAAATCCTTAGATAAAAATCTTGCGATTTTGATAAAAGGCAAACAATATTACAAGGGCAGTCCAATGAGTTAAGCCATTGTTATATGCACAATTCAGGAGAGATTCAGACTACAAGAATCTATTGTGCGCAATCTTAAATTGCATTTATATGTGATAGTAATTTTGTCATCAGTTACATTAAAACTTCTCTTCCAAATAATATTACACTATATTTAAAAAAAATCAATATCTCCTACGTTATTTATAATATGTGAAAGTATATATCGGTGTAATTTTATAGAGTCTAACTTCATGCATTCTAGAATTTAGTTTTTTCCCTTTTTATTAATTGGTCAGCAAAACTCGTACGGAATACGGGAAATTCAACAACTTTGAAATGTAAGCTTAAAGGACTTTGAATTTTTATTTTTATTAAAAATGAAATAAAATTAAAAATAAATTTGCAATTTAAAGAATTAGAAAATCATTGATGAGATGATTTTGATATTGCTCCCTCCGTCCCAAATTACACGGCACATTTTGCTTTTCGAAAGTCAATTTGACTAACCGCTAAAGCTAATTAAATTAATTCAGTGCAAGTATAGTCTCACAAGTGGGATCTGGAGAGGACATGATATACCCAAACCTTACTACTATCTTTGTGAGATAAAAATGTTTTTGAACAACTATTGGCTCAAAAGAAATGTATTCGATTCAGGATTGCAATAAAAGTATGGCAACAACATATATCGCAAGATTAAAAAGAAAAAGTAATGTTTTATATTACGCTTCAATATTTTAAAATAAATTTTCTTTTATTGATATAGTAATTTGATTCTCGAAAAGTAAAATGTTACCATATTTTGTAAATATACAAAGTTTGTGGTGTCTGCATTGCTATTGACTTGTGGGACTTAATAAAAGGAACACGTGAAATTTATGTGGATACAATTTGACAATGATATTCCTATTAATTAAAATTATCATAGTTTTGTGGAAAATGATAGAGTAGATTATTTGGACTTTAAGAGGTTGGATGAATTACTATTTAAGATAATTTTTCATTAATTAATATTTTCTCTGTTCCAATTTATGCAGCATCTTTTGAATTTTAAGATTCAAATCAATCTATCTTTGATGGTAAAATTTTTATATATATATATTTTTAAATATTTTGAATGATCAATTATTGTAACTTATGGTACTTTTTACGTAGTTTAAAGATATATAAATTTTATTTTTTAAAAAATTGAAGATTCCATGTGCAAATTCTAGGTCAAACTTAAACCATTTGACTCTCGAAAAATGAAAAGTGTCATATACATTAGGACAGAGGGAGTAACTAATTGAATATAAGCAAGGACACCTGTGAGCTCGGATAACCTTGTGGCATACTGTCGAATCTACTCTACCCTATGCTATCATCTTTCTTTCTTGTGATTCAATCACGACGGATATTTAATCAACTATGGTTACGACACCACGTCACTGGACTTTTTCCGCACGTAACTCACTAGTCTCATGTTGAGAAACCTTTGAAAGACGCTTCTTTGGCTTCCTGACAGTCCCAAATAACAATATTTTTGATTTTTATATAAATTAGCTTTAATATTTTAAATAAAATCTGCCTTAAAGAATTCTCTTTGTATATCTGTTTTTCTTAGCTTTGGTAGGTGAAGTTCAAGATTTATAGCTTACTTTCAAGAATCTATTTTGGCTCAATGAAAAATCCCTCCAATAATTGGATAGATGGTAAAATTTTTCCTATAAAATTAATTCAATAGTATGAGTTTGGACTTTATTGTTGTAGATAAAAGACTTTTATTTAATTAGTGAGCATAGAGGAGAATCTAATCCTTAACATGTACTAGATTCACAATATTTTAATATTTTTTATTCATACAATGTATTTATTATATTAAGAAAGATCAACAAAATATTCATAAATAGTTACTAATGAACTTAGATATTATATATTGCATGTTAATTTGATATTAATTAAAAGAATTTGTAAAATTTAAAATCTGAATCTACCTCTATTAGTGAGACCTATCTATCATTCACCAAATTTTTAGATAGTGCACCACTAAAGAATCGTTTGGTAAAGTGTATACAAAAAATATTAAATAGCGTGTACTAATAATATTTGCATTAGTTATAAAAAGATAGATTTTATGCATTGTTTGATTTAATGTATAAAAAATAGCATGTATTACATAATTTTTTTTTAAAAAATGTTTATTTATAAAAATGTTCTCCACAAATATGTCTTTCTCAAAATTTTCTAGCAAGGGTGAAGTGATCAAGAGAAGTTGTCCCTCATGATCAATCCAAAGCGCTGCTAACTCTTCTTGACGATCAAGTAAAGGAGGTCCACATCATCCTGCACTCGAGAAATACGTAACGCCGCTTCAACCCTCGAATCAAGGAAATATATTGAAAAAGATGTAAAAAAAAGTTTTGAGGGGCAATTGAATATTTACACTATTACATGCATTAAATCCCCTTACATTACTAATACTAAAAATCTATGGTATCAGTAATACACACCTTAATACACAATAAAATGTATAATTAATGCAAATAAAAATTGTATCAAACAAGACACTATTAATACACGAAGTTAATATATGCATTATGTTTGTTAATATACTCTACCAAACGACCTCTAATTCTCAAATTTCTCAATTTTAAAAAAAAGACTAGGAAATTACTACATATTTTTGGGGTTTAGATATTTTTCTTGAAAAAAGATGCAATGTGTTTAGAAAGTCTTTTGCTTGCTCAATAAGTATATTTTAATTTTAATTCTAACATAAAAAGGAAGATTCATGTTATCTAGTCAAAAAGAGGGACCAATAAGATAGTAAGATTAAAATAATATGATTGAATTATATTTATCATTAGTACAATTTATTTATTTTGTTGACTTCATTTTGCTATAAATAAAATAATATAATTGCTTAGTTTTATTTGAATATATCGATTTATTGCCGTTGTTTGAATGAAATTTCTAACTTCACCGTGATATGCTTTTATGAAACAACAAAATATGGTAAACGTTTCTTAGTCATGTAAATATGTTTCTCTCTTCGTTCATTTTTATTTATCAAGTTTTGTTTTATCAGAACCAATATTTTAAATTTTCAAAAATTATATGAAAAAAACTATAAGTTATAATTTTTTCCATATTAACACGATGAAAATATATATATTTATCAAAATTGATACAATTTAGCTCTCGATAAATGAAACATAATGAACTGAAGAAGCAAACTTGGAATTAAATTCGTACTCATCCTTGAGAATTTGTGATGGAAAATGAAACAACCCTCCCAATATATGTGGCTAAAGTGTATGCAAACGTGGCTAAGATTCAGTCATATGTAACAGAAGTTTATGTACGATCTACAAACTTCAGACGTCAATTTTAACATTCTCGTTTCACTATATTTTAAGTTATTTTGAAGTGAGTAAACTTATAAAATTTATAAATTTAACCCTTGCTTGACTTAAACAAGCAGCCCAAAAATCGACTATAGATACACTTACTATCGTTTTAACCCGCTTAAATTTAAACTAATGACACTATTTAGCAACCTCTAACCAGTATAAACATCAGAAAACACACTTCAATTGTACATATTAGAATACACATGGAATGTAACTTATAGTATAGGTAAAAGAAGAAAATTCACTAACATTTACCTATTATAAAAACAAAGAATTTTTCAATTAAATATTACTGTACTTGTCAGACTATCAACATCCATCAATTAAATTGGAATATTAAAGGAGTTAATATTAAATGAATTTATTCCAAATAATTACCAATGGACGGCACGTCTCCAAAATTATTTAAAATAATCTTTAGTCAAAAATTAAAATCCATGAGACTTTATAATAATTTTAACTCGTAATACGATAATAATTAAATTTACAATCAAATATTTATAAATTTTACGTACATTAAACTATTCAAAATGAGTCAATTTTACCTTGTGTCATATTTTTATCTCAAAAATACCCTTATAATTACGTTTCTTGCTTAGAAATTAATGCCCTCCAACTATCAAAATAGCTCACCTACCAATAGTTACTTATCACGAAAGAAAAAGCGTGGGGGTGGGGGTTGAGGTTGGTGGGATTGAATGGATATGAGATATATAATAATAACATATATAAAAAATAATTAGTATATATAAACACTTACCATTTTAATAAATAAAAATGATGACATAGAATCCTTTTTTTATTTAAATTTAATTAATTAATTAATAATAATGGATCTATTTAACTAACTCTAACTATTTATGATAAAATAAAAGAAACCAAATTCAATTATACTGACACACTATATTACTTATTGCACCTTAAGTCATCTCAATTTTCATTCAATTTCAAATTGAGGATCGGTATCGATTGGTTTGGTTCGGTTTTATACAGTTTGGTTTATCGGTTTTCTAATTTTACATATGTTAAATCAATATCAAATGAATAAAATAATTTTTATCTATTTTCAATTTATCGATTTTAAGTTCTTAATGGTTCGATTTTCGATTTACCCGATAAGAATTTTAATAAGAATTTGCATTAATAAAAGCAAATGAAGTACGAAGACTACGTTTACAAAACTGCAAAAGCTATAATTAGTTAATTACAAACTAAAATACTAAAGTGAGTAACTAATCACTTAAGTACCGTAAAAATTAAAATAGGTAATATTTATGAAGGGGTAAAATAGTAAATTATTATAATCTTATTGGTTATTGGTTTACCCAATAATCCAATAGTAAAAATCGATATCAAACCCGATAACCTAATAACCCAATAACAATAAACAATAACATTTTTATCGGTTTGATTTATCAGCCGGTTCGATTTTTGCACAAACAGTTCTAAGCCAAAAATGAAACGACAAAGATATTTTTTAGCCATAAGGGTAAAGCTGACCCATTTTAAATAGTTTGAGAGTACATTTGACCCTTTTCCTCGTAGATACAAGTATAGAAAAAAGCTATTGAGTTATGTGAACTCACATATTATAGATCCACTTGTCTCTATCAAAGTAAAAAAAAAAATGATTACAGAGGAATCAATATTTACAAAAGATATTTCCAAAGTCAATTCTGCTAATAAATACACAATTGTATAGTCTTAAGTCTTGATCAACAAAAGCTTGCAATCAACTTATCTGTTTTCAGTCAATAAGTTTAAGTAGTTAATCTGTCATTATCTATAGTACTTTTGTGTAGTTATGAAATTTCAAGGAAATTTAACTTGATTCTCTATTCTATTATAATTCAAGTAACAACTAAATGGCTAAAACTAAGTCTAATTTCTCAAAACAAAACGAAAAAATGTATGATAGTTCTCTGTTTGGTCTCTTGCAAATGCTGTATGAGACACTAAAGAACGAGGCGAAATTCCTGTTGAATGTTAGCAATCAAATTCAAGATATTCGAGCTGAAATAAACCGAATACAATGCTTCTTACAGGATGCAGATGCTAAAAAACCTGAATATGAGACGATTCGTAACTGGATTGTTGATGTTAAAGAAGTTGCTTATGATGTTGAAAATATTCTTGAGAAACATAGGCATTTTGAGTTGAGAAAGGATCGATGGTTATGGAGGGAGAACGTAAATCTGCATAACATAGGAATTGAAACAAGAGATGTTATGTCAAGAATAGATCACATACAGAGGTGTATGAAAACTTATGTGGATATTGGTATAAGAGGTATATGTCAGGGAGAGTCTTCGTCGGAGAGAAGTCAATGGTTAACGAGATCTTACTCTCATCTTGTTGACGAAGATTTCATTGGATTAGTAGAAGAGGTGAACAATTTGGTTGGTGAGTTGATCAATGAAGAGTTTCATGTAGTGTTTGCCATATGTGGGATGGGAGGTTTAGGTAAAACAACACTTGCTAGGAAGGCATACCGTCATGTTGATGTACAAAATCATTTCCAAGGTTTTGCGTGGGCTAGTATTTCGCGACAATGGCAAGCAAGAGATGTACTGCAGAGCATCCTCACCAAACTTGAACCTGAAAACAGAAAAAGGATTAACATGATGATGGACGACGAGCTTGTTAAGGCACTTTACAAGATTCAGCAGAGGAAAAAATGTTTGATTGTGTTGGATGATATTTGGTCGAAAAACTTCTGGAATAGTGTAGAACATGCTTTTCCTAAGGGGAAAGGGAGTCGAAGCAAGATTTTGCTCACAACGCGCAAGAAGGACGTGTGTACACACATAGATCCAACTTGTTTCTTGTTTGAACCAAGATGTTTGAATGCTGAGGAGAGTTGGAAGTTACTTCACAAGAAAGCATTCCCCAGAGTAAACACTCCAGGTAATTATCTGCTATTCAATGAACTCTGGTTTATATAATTTGCTCAATTAGGTGTAAATATCCAAGAAGTTTTGTATCAACAATCAACTAAGGAAGCCAAGAGAATTAGAAAACGAAATAAGATTAAAAACTAATTGGCATAATACATAAACAAACACTAAACTTGGCCTTACCTTGTAAGGAAGCACTTCAACTTTGGTAGTGCACGTCTAGACATCCCAACTTGGTCTCAACTGGCAACTGAACACTCCAACTGTATCTCGTGGACACCCGTTGATAACGTGGTATATAAATTTTGGTGTCTAGATGATTATTTTGTAACTTGTGAGTGTTCAACTGATGTGGTGGAGACGAGTTGAGGTGTCTAGATGTGCATAAACTTGCTAGCTGATGCTAGATTTGAGTGTATTTGTGTATTATTCCTTCAATTTTCTAAACGCACAAAACTTGGAGGTATTGCTTATTGAAGATGTATTGATGACATATTGCTACTCAGCGCGAAATGAAAATTCTCTCTTGTTTTTGTGTAGATTTAAAAATTGATTTGGAGTTGGAGAGGCTTGGAAAGGAAATGGTTCGTGAATGCGGAGGCGTGCCTTTAGCCATCATTGTGCTTGCTGGACTTTTGGCTAAAAGACCTAAAATTGATGAGTGGAGAAGGACAAGCCAGAATCTTAACTTACACATGAGTGGTGAAAGTTTTGAACAAGATGGAGGAATTCATGGTGTCCTAGCATTAAGCTATTACGATTTACCGTATCAGCTTAAGCCATGTTTTTTGTACTTGGGAAACTTTCCTGAGGATCAAAAGATTTCTGCGCGGAAATTGTATCAGCTATGGGCTGCTGAAGGTATTATATCGTTGGAAGGTAACCAAGGAGAGGAGACAGCAATGACGGACATAGGGGAACGTTATCTGCACGAGTTAGCTCAAAGGTACATGGTTCAGGTGCAACTAGAGGAGACGACAGGAAGGATCAAATCTTGTCGACTTCATGATCTCATGAGAGATACATGTTTGTCGAAAGCAAAGGAGGAAAACTTTCTTAAGACAGTTTCTCCTCAGCATTTGCATCAATTGATGCACTACTGTTCTTCAGCTAAAGCAACATCAACACGTACTGTACGGAGATTCTCTATCACCGTAGACAATGATGTTCTGAACTATTTCTCTACTGATGATAAGTCCTTTCAGCATGTTAGATCAGCTTTCTTCTTTCCAAGACAGACAGGACGCGAAGGAACAGAATATCCCCTGCCTTTATTCCAAGGTCTGTGCAATAACTTCACAATGTTGAGAGTTTTGCATCTTGAGAAGTTCAATTTAGAGGAAATTCTACCCAAAGCAATTGGTAATTTGGTGCACTTGAGATACCTGAGCTTCAGACATTCACACTTCCAAAAACTTCCATCGTCTGTAAGTAATCTTAAGTACCTACAAACACTTGATTTGAGGGTGAATTTCTTCTCGTACTTGACTTTACCAAATACCATACGGAAGCTGCAGAACTTGAGGAATTTGTACCTTCCCCCTTCACATCAAAACACATATAAGTTGGAGCTGAGTCCTTTAAGCCAGTTGGAAATACTGAAGAACTTCGATACACAAGTTTCTCCTTTTCGAGATCTCTTCAAGTTAACAAAACTTCAGAAACTATCAGCCGTTCTCTCGCTGGAGTCAGACGAGATGGAAGAGATCATCACACACCTCACCCTCAGCTCAGGGAGACTCAGGGAAACATCTTTCCGCATTTTCTACAGATTTCATTCAGAAAAAGAGTTAAACATTCTGAAGCTGCTGTTAGGTTGTCATCATCTCCGCAAGTTAGATTTAATCGGACACATCAATAACCTACCAGAACACCACTCCTTTTCACAAAGCCTCACTAAGTTAACCTTGAGAAAGAGTGGACTTGAAGAAGACCCCATGGTTATTCTTCAGAAGCTGCCTAAGCTATTTACCTTGTCATTACGTGGAAACGCGTTCATTGGGAAGGAAATGTGTTGTTCTCCACAAGGGTTTCCACTCCTCAAAACTCTTAAACTCCAAGGGCTACCAAATTTAGAAAGCTGGAAGGTGGAGACAGGAGCCTTGCCCAATCTAGTTTATCTAGAAATCGACGAATGCAGGAAATTGGAGATGGTTCCTGATGGATTGACATATCTAACAAAAATCAAGGAGATGGTGATTATAAACATGCCAGACACCTTCCAAAACAAGCTTCAAGAGGTGCAAAGGGAAGACTCTTACAAAGTTCAGTTCAAGAAAAATTTCGACACAAAGAAGTTTTCCAAGATCAAATTCAAAATGCGAATATCAGGTACTCAGTCATAACAAGTTCATTCCATTTCACTATAATACTTAAATCGCGTACTCTAAGAATTGAATTCTCTCATGTCTCTCTTATTTTTCACGTGCAGGACCGATGTTTGGTGGATTATTGCAGACCATTTATCCATCAACAGTACCAAAGGAATGGAAGCAGCTATAAGAACTCATGGGGAAGATATTATCTTAAAGGTTAGCAAAAAAGACACTCATAAACTTGTCAATTTATTCATCACAAAGCACTAAAACATCATTTATCGTCATCCTAAAAACTTAACGTTTACATATCCGTGCCATGTACAATCTTCTGTCTCAAACATGCTTAGCTAGTTACCTCTGTTGTCATTATGAAAAGACAGGAATTAGCTACACATATTTGCTAATACGTCTCTTACACGATGTCTGGTCTTGGGAGGGTACTCCTACCTTAGAAGTAGAGAGTCTATTTCCAATAGACGCTCGACTCAAGGAAACACATTTCAAAGCAGACTAGAAAATGAAGTAATGCAAGTACAAGAATTAACAGATAATAACTAAACAACATGGAGTAGCAATACGATAATTGAGGTATAAGGAATCAACAGAAATTGAAGTACAAAAAACTACATGAGCATTACTATGACTATTAATACAAACGGATAATAAGAGAACACACTGCAACCTACTAACCTATTACTCTATTTTGACTTCTAAAGCTGTTTTTTCCATACTAAATTACAGGAGCATTAGTATGTCATGCATCTGTTGATGGTTGGCCTATTATGCATTTCAAGTAAGACGGGAAATAAAGTTGAAGGCCTTGCTTTTTAATGAAAATTCTGGCTCCGCCACCGTGTATATTCTATCTTTGTGTATAGATCTTTGTTCGATTATTGAAGTATTGAATCTTGTATAATGTTTGATAGTAACAGAAAGGAGTGTACAATGGTAAAAAAGCTCTTTTTGTAAATTATGATTTTCTTCAAAACATCATTAGTTTACTTCCTCTTTTTTTTTTTTATAGTGTTTGAATGTGTACAAAGTTTAAGAAATAATTAATAACTTTCAAATACAAATTAAATATGTTTAACATGCTAAAAGTAACCTTAGTATCCTATTGGTTTTTCAACATTTCATCTTAATTAGTATAGGAACATGCGCATGTCTTCCTCAGAATAGTTACTGATTCAAGTCGGAGGCGAATTCAGAATTTGAAAACTCGGGTGCTTATTTATTAGCAAAATTTTATATAAGATATACTTTTACCTCTTGGTGTACAATTTTTTTTCAAACTTGCATCCCCATGGAGGAAAAGATGAGCTTTAATCCTTGGAACCATGAGCTTCATTGTTGTTTTGGGTACCACAGTTAATGTTTATATTAAGCCTTATGTTTACAAAATTTCAACCTAACGTCTGGATATCGTGGCATCCTAACCTTTTACATATATTAGCCCCGGTTTGAGCCCTTTGCCTTTATCCATAAGTGTGTGGTTCAATCCTTTAGTTTGAAAAATTCTTGTCGGGGGACAGATCCAGTTCGTGGGCTAACATCCACGAAAAATTGTCGAAATTCCTGTTCCAAAGTCCATAAAATATTCCCAAGCGTCGTCCGATGCCACCGGGCCTATTGGGACTCGTGGAGGGTACGTTACAGATGGGTTCATGGATATTTTTGAGAAAAATGGGCCCAGAACCTCGGCAGCCCATGAATCTGTGGGCTAACACCCACGAAAGATTATTGAAATCGCCCGATTCTTGTTCTGGAGCCCATAAAATGCTCCCAGGCGTCGTTCAGTGCCACCAGGCCTACTAGGACTCTTGGCGGGGTCATTATGGATGGGTTTGTATAATGTTTTGGGAAACATGGGCTCAAAGCCTCGGTAGCCCCAAAACCCGTGGGCTAACACCCATGAAAAACTGCTAAAATCGCTTGATTCCTGTTCTGGAGCCCATAAAATTCTCCCAGGTGTCGTTCGGTGCCACTGGGCCTACTAGAACTCTTGGTAGACTCTTTACAGATGGGTTCATGAAATTTTCTAGGAAAAATGTGCCCCGACCACGACAACCAAAAAATTTGTGGGCTAACGCCCACGAAAAACTATCGAAATCACCTGATTCCTGTTTCGAAGACCATAAAATGCTCCCACGCATCGTCCGGCGCCACCGAGCCTACTAGGACTTTTGGCGGGCTCATTACAGATCCCTTGGTATAATTTTTCAGGAAAGTTAGCCCCGAGCCCCGAGCCCCGGGCAGCGTCAGGAACCATGGGCTAACACCCACGAAAAAGGGTCCAAATCGCTTGTTTCCTGTTCCTTGGCTCATAAAATCCTACCGAGCAATCTCTAATGCCTCCGGCCTACCTGGAATCTTGTCGGGCTCGTTACAGACCCCTTGGTATAATTTTTCAAGAAAGTTGGCCTCGGGCAGCGCCAGGAATCTTGGGCTAACACCCACGAAAAAAGGCCTAAATTGCTTGTTTCCTGTTTCTTGACCCATAAAATCCTACCGGGCGATCTCCAATGTCATTGGGACACCTAGGCCTCTTGTTGAGCTCGTTACAGACCCCTCAGTATAAATTTTTTGGGAAAGTTGACCTCGAGCCCCAGTCAGCGCCAGAAATCGTGGGCTAACACCCACTAAAAAGAGCCCAAATCGTCTGTTTCCTGTTCCTTGGCCCATAAAATCCTACCAGGCGATTTCCAAAGCCGTCGGGCCACTTGGGCCTCTCGCCTATCTCGTTATGAACCCCTCGGTATAAAATTTTAGGAAATTTAGCCCCGGGCAACGCCAGGAACTGTGGGCTAACACCTACGAAAAAGGGCCCAAATCGCCTGTTTCCTGTTCCTTGGCGGATAAAATCCTACCAGGCGATCTTTAATGTCGCCCATCCACCTGGGCCTTTTGTTGGGCTCGTTACGAACCCTTTGGTATAATTTTTCGGATAAGTTGACCCCGAGCCTCGAGCAGCACCAGGAACCGTGGCTAACACCCACGAAAAAGGTCTCAATCGCTTATTTTCTCTTTCTTGGCCCATAAAATCATACCAGGAAATCTTCAATGTCGCTGGGCCGCCTCGCCTCTTTTCGGGCTCATTATGGACCCCTCGGTATAATTTTTCAGGAAAGTTGTCCCTGAGCCCAAGGCAAAGCCAGGAGCCGTGGACTAATACCCACAAAAAAGACCCAAATCAACTATTTTTGGTTTCCTGGCCCATAAAATCCTAACAGGAAATCTCCAACGCCGCCAGACTACCTGGACCTCTTTCCGGGATCGTTACAGACCCCTCGACATAAGTTTTCGTGAAATTTAGCTTCGAGCCCCGGGCATCGCCAGGAATCGTAGGTTAACACCTATGAAAAAGGGCCCAAATCACCTTTTTCCTCTTCCTTGGCCCATAAAATCCCACCAGGTGATCTCTAATGTCGCCAGGCCACCTCAACCTCTTTTAGGGCTTGTTATGGACCCCTCGGTATAATATTTCAGGAAAGTTGGCCCCAAGCTCCGGGCAGCTCCAGGAACCTTGGGCTAACACCAACGAAAAAAGACCCAAATCGCATGTTTCCTGTTCCTTAGCCCATAAAATCCTACCAAGTGATCTCCAATACCATCAGGACACTTGAGCCTCTTGCTAGGCTCGTTACAAATCCCTCGATAATTTTTTTAGGAAAGTTGGCCCTGAGCCCCAATCAGTGCCAAGAACCGTGGGCAAACACCCACGAAAAAGGGCCCAAATCGCCTATTTTCTGTTCGTTGGTCCATAAAATTCTACCCGGCGATCTCTAATGTCACCGGGATACCTAGGCATCTTACCGGACTCATTACGGACCTCTCGGTATAATTTTTTGAGAAAGTAGGCCACCAGCCCCGGGCAGCCCCAGGAACTGTGGGCTAATACCTACGAAAAAGAGCTCAAATCGTCTGTTTCCTATTTGTTGGCACAAAAAATCTTACCAGGCGATCTCCAATGTCTCCGGGCCACCTGGGCCTCTTTCCAGGCCCGTTATAAAGCTCTCGATATAATTTTTTAGGAAAGTTGGCTCCGAGCCCCGAGCAGCATCAGTAACTGTGGGCTAACCCATGAAAAAGGGTCCAAGTCTCCTGATTCTTGTTCCTTGGCCAATAAAATCCTACAAGACGATCTTCATTACCGTTGGAGCACCTGGGCATCTTGCTGGGCTCGTTATGGACCCCTCGGTATAATATTTTAGGAAAGTTGGCCTCAAGACCAGGGCAGCACCAGGAATCGTGGGCTAACACGCACGAAAAAGGGCCCAAATTGCTTATTTCTTATTCATTGGCCCATAAAATCCTACTAGACGATCTTTAATGTCGTCGGGCTACCTGGGTCTCTTGCAGAGCTCGTTACGGACCCCTCAACATAATTTTTTGAAAAATTTGGCACCGAGCTCCGAACAGTGGGTTAACACCCACGAAAAAAGAGCCTAAATCGCCTATTTCCTATCCCTTGGCCCATAAAATCCTACTAGGCGATCTCCAATGTTGTCAGGCCAACTGGACCTCTTGTCGTGCTCGTTACAGAACCCTCAGTATAATTTTTATGGAAAGTTGGCCCCGAGCCCCGGGCAGCCCCATAAACTGTGGGCTAACCCTCATGAAAAAAGCTCAAATCGTCTGTTTCCTGTTTCTTGGCCTATAAAATCCTACTAGACGATCTTAATTGTCGCCGGGCCACCTGGGGATCTTTTCGGGTTCATTATAGACCCCTCGATATAATATTTTGAGAAAGTTGGCCACGAGACCTGGGCAGCACCATGAACCGTGGGCTGACACCCACGAAAAAAGGCCCAAATTAAATCGCCTATTTCCTGTTCCTATGCCCATAAAATCCTAACAGGAAATCTCCAATGTCGTCGGGCCACCTAGGCCTCTTGCCGAGCTCATTATGGACCCCTCGGTATAATTTTTTGGAAAATTTGGTCTCGAGCCCCGGGCAACGCTAGGAACCGTGGGCTAACACCCACAAAAAAGGGCCCAAATCTCCTGTTTCCTGTTCCTTAGCCCATAAAATCCTACCAGAGTACCAGACGATCTCCAATATTGTCGGGCCAACTAGACCTCTTGTCGGGCTAGTTACGAACCCCTTAGTATAATTTTTTGGGAAAGTTGGTCCCGAGCCTCGGGCAGCGCTAGGTATTGTGGGTTAACACCTACGAAAAAGGGCCCAAATTGCCTGTTTCTTGTTCCTTGGCTCATAAAATCCTACCAGGCGATCTCCAATGTCGTCGGGCCACCTGGGACTCTTACCGGGCTCGTCATGGACCCTTCAATATATTTTTGAGAAAAGTTGGCCTCGAGCCCTGGGCAGCACCAGGAACCGTGGGCTAACACCTACGAAAGAGGGCCCAAATCATCAGTTTCCTGTTCATTGACCCATAAAATCCTACCAGACGATATCCAATGTCGTCGGGCCACCTGTCCTCTTTCCGGACTCATTACAGACCCCTCGGTATAATTTTTTGAGAAAGTTGGCCCCGAGCCCCGAGCAGCACCAGGAACCATGGGGTAACACCTACGAAAAAGGGCTCAAATTGTCAGTTTCCTGCTCATTGGCCCATAAAATCCTACCAGGCGATCTCCAATGTCGTCGGGCCACCTGAGCCTCTTATCGGGCTCGTTATGGACCCTTCGATATAATTTTTCAGGAAAGTTTACCCCGAGCCCCGGACA
This sequence comes from Solanum aculeatissimum, assembly GCA_038996855.1. Lineage (NCBI taxonomy): Eukaryota > Viridiplantae > Streptophyta > Magnoliopsida > Solanales > Solanaceae > Solanum > Solanum aculeatissimum. The sequence goes on along the minus strand of JBCEWC010005788.1, from coordinate 9,085 downwards.
ACACCAGGAACCGTGGGCTAACACCCATGAAAAATGGTCCAAATCGTCAGTTTCCTATTCATTGACCCATAAAATCCTACCAAACGATCTCCTATGTTGTCGGCCCACCTGGGCCTCTTGGCATGATCGTTACGGACCCCTCGGTATAATTTTTTAGGAAAATTGGCCCTGAGCCCCGAGCAGCCCCAGGAACCGTGGGCTAACACCTACGAAAAGGGGCCCAAATCGCCTGTTTCCTGTTCCTTGGCCCATAAAATCCAACAGGCGATCTCCAATGTCGTCGGGCCAACTGGACCTCTTGTCGGGCTAGTTATAGACCTCTTAGTATATTTTTTTGGGAAAGTTGACCCCGAGCCTCGGGCAGTGCCAGTAACCGTGGGCTAATACCTACAAAAAAGGGCCAAAATCGCGTGTTTCCTGTTCTTGGCCCATAAAATCCTATCAGGCGATCTCCAATGTCGTCGGGCCAACTGGACCTCTTGCCGGGCTAGTTACGGACCCCTTAGTATAATATTTTGGGAAAGTTTGCCCCGAGCCCCGAGCAGCACCAGGAACCGTGGGCTAACACCTACGAAAAAGGGGTCAAATCGCAAGTTTCCTGTTCCTTGGCCCATAAAATCCTACCAGGCGATCTCCAATGTCGTCGGGCCACCTGGGCCTCTTACCGGGCTCGTTATGGACCCTTCGATATAATTTTTCAGGAATGTTGGCCCCAAGCCCCTGGCAACACCAAGTATCGTGGGCTAACACCCACGAAAAAGGGCCCAAATCGCCAGTTTCCTGTTCATTGGCCCATAAAATCCTACCAAACGATCTCCAATGTCATCGGGCTACCTGGGCCTCTTGTCGGGATCGTTACAGACCCCTCTGTATAATTTTTCGAGAAATTTGGCCCCGAGCCCTGGGCAGCGCCAAGAACCGTAGGCTAACACCCACGAAAAAGGGCCCAAATCGTCTATTTCTTGTTCCTTCGCCCATAAAATCCTACCAGGCGATCTCCGATGTCGTCGAGCCACCTGGGCCTCTTGTCGGGCTCATTAAGGGCCCCTCAGTATAATTTTTCTGAAAATTTGTCCTCAGACAATGCCAGGAATAAATGTTGCTTACACACTATATAACCTCGATCTCCATATTTGAGTTATGAAAATTCACTCAATATGTTGTTGTTTGTACTTGTGTCACTTTTATTGTTAAAATAAATAATAAGTGATTATTAAGCGTTACCATCTATCTATTGAATAAATAATAGATAATGTCTTGTGTTGCAAAAAAAGCTCTACAGATTGATGTTTTGACTATACAAAGTCTAAATTTAAGTTATTAAGAGTGTACTATTTTTAATAACTTAAATTTTCCTTGAACTGTCTATACGTTACGTTGGATCATTGGATAGATTAAATCAAATTTAAACGAATCATAACAAAGATTACGAAATTAAAACGAACATTACATTACAACTTCTTACAAAAGAAATAAAAAAATTCCAAAAAATTCCATTTTTTTAAATTTAGTCAGAAAAATAATGACACGTATGAAAGTACGTGTCAAAAATTAAGAAACAAATGTCACTTACTAGTTGTAAAAATTCATGCATGTAAATTCCACGTGTATTATATATCAAATGCTATAACGCATGCATTGTGCCACGAATTTCTTGAGCTCTTCAAAAAAAAATTATTAAGTGTCACGTATTTATTTATTTTTTGGAATTTTTTATTTTATTTTAAGTAGAAAGGGAAAAATTTTGAGAAATTGTTTAGAGAAAAATTAAATGGCTGTTGTTGGGGTTGATCGGAATACGGCGATGTCGCCAGAGGCACCGCTTGCTCCGGTGACTATTGAACGGAAAGTTAGGACTGACTTGGAAACTTCTATTCCAAAGCCTTGTAAGTTGCTCTGTTCGTCCTATTTTACTCGTCATGTATATTAAAAATAATTGTTAGAATTTAAAAAAAAATCAATTTTACTTGAAATAATATGCACATATAATTAATTCGTATACGGATAAAAATTTAATTAAAATAATTTTTTCTTAGTAATTGTGTGATGGGATTTTTTTGTGTATCTTACTGGTCAAGTTGTACTTTCTTTTTTAACTAGAGATCTTAGATTCAAATCTCGAGGAATATGGGGAAAAATTGTTGGGAAATGGGCCTTGCAATGAGAAAAAAATTAGATTTAGTTAAGTCGGACCTTCCTTTTTAACTAGAGATCTCGTGTTTCAGTCTCTAGGAATAGGGAGAATATTGTTGGGAAATGGGCCTTGCAATGTGCAAAAATTCGCATTTAGTTAAGTTTTGCACCTTCCTTGGGTTCGAGTTTTAGGGATGGAAAAAAATTGGGCCCTGCAATGTGCAAATTCAGGTTTAGTTGAACCGCAAAGATCTCGGATTTGAATATTTAAGAATAAGGAAAGGGATTCTTAAATTGTTTAGAAATGAATCCTGCAATGTGCAAATTCGAATTTTGTCAGGCCACCACAATAGGGTGGGAAATAAAAAAGAATGGTTCAGTTGGACCCAACCTGGCTTCTACCGCCACCATTGCACTTGTTAATTATAAAAAAGATATAACATAATTGAAGTAGAGCTTTCGATTAGTCTCTCGTCTTCAGAGCCCCTAAAGACAGGGGCGGAGCTACATTCACCCAAGTGTGGTCAGATAAACTACCTTCGTTGGAATTTTTTTTGAATATAGAGGTTAAATTTAGATATTTTGATATATATATCAATTGTTGAACACCTTTATACAAAAATCGTCCACCCATGTTCTAAAAGTATGAACACCCCTAACGAAAATGCTGGCTCCTACAGGATTTCGAGATAGAGGGTATGGTTCATAATTTATATAGTACTTTGAGCATGGTTCACACATTTATTTTTAAGTATATATGAAAAAATATATAACATATGATTTAGGAGGGTGAGCATGGGTTCGCGTGAATCCAGAGAAACCTCCTCTATCGTTTTTGCGCAGCTGAACTTTAACAGCCTTAACAGAGACTTGTACATTTTACTCGATTTTTTTGGGTGGGACGGGGGCTAGTTTTGTTACGGTGTGATGTTTGATTATGTTTTATGTATATTCAGATTTGGCAAGGGGACTGGTGGCTCCTGATATGGAGCACCCCTATGGAACTCCTGGACATAGGCACCACGGCATGAGCGTTCTTCAACAGCACGTTGCGTTCTTTGACCAGGATGATAATGGCATTATCTACCCTTGGGAAACTTACTCCGGTAATCATTCCCATTCCCGATATTCATATTAAAGGCAGTTTTATTTTTATGTAGATGATAGGTAAATAATGAGAATAAAGTTGTGAAAAAGATTTTAAGCTTACGTTCTGATGTTATGTGGTGATTACTTCAGTAATCCCTCGGATCTTTTGAACAAGATGTCATTGGTGTTATACTAGTTTAAGTCGGTAAGAATGTTATTTGTTGAGCATTTCGGGAAAGAAAATGTGTCTGATCCGTAGCATCAAGACTAAATGTAATTCAAGAAATGCTAGATGTGACCAAATATCCAACATGACATGTATAATTCTGGTATTTTTGAAGTGAAAACTTCGTGTGATCCTTTACAGGACTTCGTCAGATTGGCTTCAATATGATAGCATCTCTGATAATTGCCATTGTCATCAATGTTGGTTTGAGTTATCCTTCTTTGCCGGTAAGCTCCTGCCTCGAGTTATACCACTGCACTAATTTGCAAGTGTGTTGATCTGTTCTTACAAATATAATGTTCGTAGTAAATGGTAAGAACGTTGCTAATCAAAAGACACTAGAAGATGTAAATTTATCTTCCACCTTAATTACATCAACGGTTTAGCATGATAGATGTCTTACATAATATGGGACTTAAAGATTTATCGAAATAGGATTTTGATCTTTTTTTCTTCTCCAAAATGGATCATAATATTTGTGGTTAACTTTTTGATTGATGAGCAGAGTTTCTACCATTTCTACCTTTGTGATGTAGGGGTCGGAGTAAGGTATGCGTTCATCCTACCTTCCCGACCCCATATATAGAGAAAAATAGAAAAATGATTCGTTTCTTGGATATGTTCTCCTTTCGCTAAAGATGTGTGCGACTCTGCAGGGGTGGATACCTTCTCCTTTCCTCCCAATATATATTTACAATATACACAAGTGCAAGCATGGAAGTGACACTCACACCTACGACAGAGAAGGAAGGTTAGTATACTAATTTCCTTATTATTCCCTTTTCGTTGATATCATTTTCGACATTCTCTGCAAGTCAAATTGATGATTTTTCCTTCTCTTATAGGTTCTTGCCCGTGCATTTCGAGAGCACTTTTAGCAAGTATGCTCGCACTCTGCCTGATAAGCTTACTCTTGGAGAACTCTGGGAAATGACCGAAGGCAACAGAGAGGCGTTCGACTTATTTGGCTGGTAATTTCTCTCTCAATCCAAACTCGAAAATCCCTTAGTAATTTCTCTTAAGGCGATCAACAATTGCAGGATCGCGAGCAAAATGGAGTGGGGAATTCTGTATATTCTCGCTAGAGATCAAGACGGTTTTCTATCTAAAGAAGCTATAAGACGCTGTTTCGATGGTAGTTTGTTCGAGTATTGTGCCAAAATACAAATGGAAAATGAAGGATGGTTGAAGGAAGAATAGTTTACAAGACTATTCTAAAGAGTATATATAAAGCAACATTGTGATAAACAGGGCAATAATAGCCTGGAATTGAACTTGAACTTGTATTCGCGCATGGCTAGCAGCGCTAGCAGCGACATCGTGTATCTTGCCAGGTCTTTTTCAAGTCTTTGTACCAGAATTGAATCCCCTCTGTAGTATGTAATTTGTCTCTTAAGTGGATCAAGAAAGTACTTCATTGATAATGTGTTTTACTTGTATATACTCATGTATTGGACATTACACATTACGCGATTTTGCTTTGACAGAAGCATGAGAAGTGGACGCGCAATTCAGCTCTGGTAAGGCGTCTTTACCGATTGCAAGTTCAAACAGTATGCTGTAAAAGGAAGTATGTATTACAATTAACAGATGCAAACACAACTTTGTTGAAGTTGGGAACTCATCAAAGCTATTATTATCAAAAAAAAGATGCAAGAGATTTGACAAAATATCAACTTTTGTCAATACACATTTACAAAAATTTACATGTCCTCCTCACTGTGAAGTTCCATTAAATAATTATTATTGACAATTTGTGTTATAATTAGTATAGCTTTACAAAATTTACATGTCCTCACTTGTGAAGTTCCATTTAAGTTTATTATTATACTAAACTTGTATATCTTGAAATGTTACTTATATTCCCTTCATAATTGGGACATTTTGGCTCTGCTACTGGAAAAAACTAACCAAAGTATAAAAATCTGTCTGATGAAATCCAAGATTGGTGGACCACGACTGAAGTTATTTACACCAAATGTATCTTAATTGACTTCAGTCATCTTCTTACGTAGATCGAACTTCAACACCAAGAAAAAACAACGTATTAGAAAAAACTTATGAGAAATATTTCGAAAAAAAAGAAGAGTAATAGTTCTTGAAGTGTACTTGTTCATCTGCGGAGTTGTTTTGTTTAGTGTAACTGGCCATCTGTACAGTACAGAGGAGGGCAAATATCATAAGGACTGGTAGATGAGTGACAATTAGAAGTGAAAATCCTTCCATTATGTGATACATTAACATTATTGTCATGTCCAGAAGAGGTATTAATCATGTCAGGATCTTGATGGTATGTAAAATTGAGTTTTACATCTTGATGATCATTTGTGATATCTTCATGTGTACCACAAGAATTTGTTTTAGTACTAGCTTCTCCGAATTCATCGTTTTTCGCGAATCTTCCTCGTACTCTTGGTCTACTATCTGCTAGTGTTTTCCTGCATGCATACTGGAAAACTTTTGGTGTTATAATCAGACGTTATGAAACTAATGAACTTGATATTGATATTTACACTGTCAGTGCATATAACTTTAGCGGACCTTGATTTTCTTGCTGAAATTCCTTTCGTTTCGTTTCTTCATGTATCTGTGAATCTTCTCCCTCCTCTCCTCTGGTGTGCATTTGACAGCTTTGAAGGTAGGATCTTCTAAGTTTGTTATTTCTGATGCCAAGGGGTTAGAACAGCCAGTAGCACTAACCAAATGTTGGCTCTCATTGCTTAGTGCCTTCATCAAAATGAAAATTGTAAATGGATTATCAATACTGAAGTAATGAACTTGTTTTTGTTAGATTGAACGTACCTGAAGCTCGTTGGAACAGTTATAGACTCGTGGCAACGAATCAGGACAGAATAATCGAGTACTATCTCCTTGAAAATCGATTTCTTGTACTGGTGGAAACTCTGTTCCAAAAAACAAGCCACCTCCAGGGGTGGCAGCAGCAGCAGCAGCAAGTATGGCTGAACATTCAGCATTAGGCATGCTGGTGTTTGAGTTTAAAGGTAAGTAATTCGCGAGTGAAGGATCAAGAAGGGGACATGAAGGTGAAGAAGAAGATGTTGGAACGCGCATATAAGAAGGTACAGATGACAGAGATTCGTCTTCGTAGTAATGTCCTAATGGAGGCCCCATAAGTGGAACAATAGGAGGTTGATCAGGAGTATATTGATGAAGGGATCCATCTGAAACATGATCTGTCATTTTCATATGTTGATCGTTGAGAGAATTCATGTCGAATAAATCTTGATGTTGAGTTTGAAGTAAATGATGTGGGATTGTGAACTCTATCGAAGCTGAAATGTCATTCTCGAGTTGATCTTCTTGAGGATCAAATATAATCGAGAGATCATTGTTGTTGTTGTTGTTGTTGTTGTTGTTGATGTTGTTGATGTTGTTATCGTCGTTGTTGATTCTTGAAGGGCTAATAACATTAGATGTAACTGTTGTGATATTTTTTTCTTCATTTTTCTCAATAGTGTTACTAAACTTGTTCATTTCAAGATTGTTTGAATATGAACTTTGTTCCTCATAGCTACAACAATTTGAGCTAGAAGCAACTTCTGAATTTTGTACATTTGGGAAAAATTCAGAATCACAAAAATTCAAAATTTGATCACTAAGAGGGCTTGACATCTCTTCCTGCAAAAAAAAAAAGTAAAAAGAATTAAGTCAGGGTGTATGTTGTGTTATTTTTGATATAACAGAAACACCAGAGATGCCTAACACCTTCCCTTTCTGAATGTAAAAGATGAAAACAAATACATGGATTTGTGTTGCATGTGACTTGTGGGATCCAAAAACAATAACAAGAATTAAAAAGGAAAAAAGCAAAGAATATGAAAGTTTTCATAGCATATTAATACTCCAAATTTAGACAAGCAATGAGAACTTTAGTATAGCACTAATATCCCATTATAATATATGCATGTGAAGTGCTCTCTCTACAATAAATAAAGTTCAAGAATCATTTTTACACTGTTGGAAAAACATTAGCAATACTCTTCAAAAGCTAAATATTCTATTATAATTCCAAAATGGAAATCAAACATTGCTAGAGGTGATCTATCTACATAGTACTAGTTTTAATTAATTAATTTAGAAAATAGGAAAATAATACAAGAAAAAGAATTTAATAATCTAATTTCAAGATCTCAAATCAAAACTCATCAATAAAAACACCATTAGAGCTAAATAAAATTAGATAGATATATATATATATATATTAATACAATGGAAAGTTGATGATGTTCTTGAATATCAACCATGTTCTTCAACATTTTCTTGATGAAAAACAATCAAAAAAAAATTCTTTTTTGAAATAAAAATTGTATCTTTTGTATTCCCATCTTGAATTTGTGATTGCCATTTTTCATCTTACCTTAACAAAATGTAAGTTTTGAACCAATGGAAGAGAGAATTCCATGCAAGAAAATAGGAGAGAGAGAAAGAAAAGTTACAAAGACAAGAAGAGATTTGTTTTGAGGAACAAGAAGACATATAATATGAAGAATTTTTTTGTGTTTTTTTTGGGAAGTTGGGGGTGGGGGGGTTTAGGGGGGTGGGGGTAGGGGAAAAACAATAACTAGAAATAGAAGTTAGTTATATATATATAGGTACATGTCTGACCGTACAATGTAGTTACACCTAGGTTGTCGGTAGGCCAGTCAATTTATGAAACATTTTATGGTTTTTCAACACGTGGAGGCTTGTGATTTGATGAATTTTAAGTCAAGTAATAAAATTGTACATAAGTTGTACTTTAATTTGCACAAATTAAGTTGGCCTAGGTTCATTTTGTAGCAGGTTCTCTAGGATCATTACTATGACTGAGTGTCACAATGATATTTGATTAATTAATCACATGTTTCGCGTTCGAGTTATAAGAATATAATAGTGATATTTTGGTAGTGATTGTTTTACTTCTTTAATGAGTCTATTTAACAAAAATTTATAATTCAAACTAATCGGATCAGTAAATTTCGTAGGCTGTTATTAGAAAAAACGTATTCTCTTCGTTCTAAATTAATTGAATTTTTGAGATTTTTTATAAAGTTTAAAATAATTGAATTGTTCAAAGTTCAAGATGAATGTTTGAAACGTTTTTCATATTTTCCCTTTCATTTATTAAAGTTTTATATTTTCTAGAAAATAAATTACACTATATATTTATGAGTTTACAAAGGGCAATAGTGGAAAGTATGGTGTAAATTTTGTCTTTGAATGTTTTTCTTAATATGTTAGTGTTGGTCTATCAAAAACTCACATGTACGGAAGATGCAGGTCGCAGAGATGAGAATATTGAGATTGATGTATAGACATACCGAGAGTGATAAGATTAGGAATGAGATCATTCGGGAGAAGTTAGAGGTGGCCCCTGTGGCTGACAAGATAAGGGAAGTGAAACTGTGATGGTTTGGACATGTGCAGAGAAGAAGTATCAATGCTCCTGTGAGAAGGTGGGAGAGGTTGGATTTAGGGGGTATACGGAGGAGTACAGGTAGACCGAAGAAGTTTTTGGGGGAGGTGATCCAACAAGATATGACGAAACTTGATCTCACTTAGGACATGACCTTAGATAGAAAGGAGTGGAGGTCGCGAATTAGAGTAGCAGACTAATAGGTTAGTAGGGTTAGGTTG
>JBCEWC010005787.1:0-24264 GCA_038996855.1 Solanum aculeatissimum | reverse complement strand
GGTGTAAAATGATGCTATGATGGCTTGATCGAGGACTTTCGGGTTCTCCTTCGCCATGTCACATCTAGGTCCCCTATCCGGGTTGTGACAGAGTGGTATAAATGTAAATGAGTATATGGATGTAGATAGTTTGCTTCAAAGGGGCATAAGCTTAGTTTTCCTTTTTTTTTCATTTTACTCACAAATTCACAAACTACTTTATTAACATCTTACAAATTCTCTCAATTCTCAACATCTCTTGTTAATTATAAATTTTATTTTTGTTCTATTGGATAATTTGAAGCAATTTGCAAGCTTCAATTGACATATTCCAACTTTGACTTTTGGTTATACGTCTATTTTTATGCAGACATTCGGTACATTCATTTCATTTTTATTCTCTTTATTTATTTATTTATTTATTTATTAAATTACTATATTTTTTTACTATATTTATCTTACTTGTTTTTATTATATTTTAGTTATTTTAAACTTTAAATATAGATTCACAAAGAAATAGTGAAAAAAAATTAATGTCCGCAAAAAAAGTTTCTATTAGTAAGGTGGAAGTAGTTCTAAACAACTGCCATCTGAATTTAGAATTAATATTAATGATTTTACTCATGTTGATGAATTGTTTTTTATGTCACGTCCAAATATTATAGAGTTTAATTTCGAAAATAAAATAGACCATGAGACATTAAGTAATTATTTTACTAATTTTGAAGAAGAGTTAGAGGAGCAGGTAGAAACAAAAAATCAAGAATAAGTTGACACCCCTACTAATTCGGCTACAAATTTATCTCAATAAAATGGTCCTCCTCCTTTAGCTAAGTTTTTTAAGGTCAAATGTCTTAAAAGATTTTTAATTTGGTAATTTTATTACAAAATAAGGAAAAAACACCTTACAATGCATACAGTATTAAAAAAATTATGAAATATTTGACTATGGGAATGCACGAAGTGATAAGGCTGCTAAGTATGCTGTATGCATTTGAGACTGTGTAATGACCTCAATGACCATTTATGAAAATTCTTGAAAAGTTATCATCTTACCCTTTCCATTTGTGGCCCCAAGAATTATTTGATTCATTTGTGTGTTTGATTTTGGCATTTCATTGAAAAGTTGAAAGATGTGGAAGTGCTTGAATTTTAAAGGCTTATGCTCTAAGAAGTGAATTTTGGTGTCATTTGGAGTTGCGAGTCTCGGAATGAAATTCTGACAGTCCAATCAGTTCTGGAATATGGAAATTAGTCTATTGAGGTCTAACATTGGAAGTTTAGTTGAAAATCAGTAAAGGTTTGACTTTGGTTAACATTTTGAGTTCGAATGCTCGGATCAAATTACTAATGACTCTATTGAATTCAGGAGGTGATTTTAGGCATAGGAGAGGCACCGCTATATTTTTCGAAAGGCCCAAGGGCATTTTGATCATTTTGAACCTTAGAGTTAGTTTAGTTGCAAATTATCAGATTTCGGGTCAAGAAGACCTCAAATTCAATTTGCGATAGTTTCATTGACTCCGAAACATCAAATTTGATAGGATAACATATTTGGTTTGTGTTCATAAGATTTTGAATAAATCCCGTGGATTGATTCAAAGTATTTGCTGTGAATTAAAAATTTTGGCTGATATCTGGTGCCCATGCCTTGCTTAATAGAGTCTTCATCGCTTAAGAGAAGGGTCGTAGAAGCGACCATAGCTTCACAAAAGCAAAGCCCATGTTTTTGCTTGATGTCTCTTAAGCGACCAAGTTTACGATGTCCGTGACTAGTTTTGGGGGGCTAAAATAGTGTATATTCAGAAAATCCTCATCCATTTTTGAATTTTGGAGCATCAGGGGTGACTTTTTGAAGAAATATTTGAGGAACTTCGTTGGGTAAGTGATTTTCAACATAAAGCCTTTATTTTGTCATCAATTATTTTGTGATTTCAACTTAAAATTCTTGGTTTTGAACTCAATTTTAGGGGGTTTGATCTTGGAATTAAATCATTATTTTGAGCTCAATTCTTGCTTAATTTTATGAGATTTTCGACCATGAACTCCTTATTACTTGTAGAAATTAATTTTGTGATAAAATTCTAGATTCGGTATTTTCAAAATTTAATTAATTTTTAGACCATTTTGCCCCTAACTCTGAAACCTTGTAATATGAGTGTTGTTGGACTCTTATGTACTTTTTATTCTTGATAGTGGGTGATTGATTCAGAGTTGATAATTGAGAAATTCTCCAGTCTAGAAGTGTTCGGGCGCGATATCGACTATTGAGGTAGGTTTGGCTAGCCTTTTTAAGGATGGAGTTAGAAAATTGGTTATCCTTATATGGTAGACTATGGAATGAGATCATATCATGGTTGTATTGTTGTTTATTGTGATGTTGTATGGGCAATTTTACTTGTTAGCGTGTTTGATCTTGTAAATTGTGCTAAATTGATGAATCGTGGCATATCTATTTGAGAAATGAGACACTTGTGAAATGAAATGCGTTGAGGCATGAAATCGAATAAGAAATGATACATTATGAAATCATTTATGGCTATGATATACAAATAGGTATAATTGTGATACATTATTGTCACTCCCCAAAAGGAGGGGAGGTGCGACTGACACTCGATACTGTCATTGGACGAGTAAGCCACTGGACATACTAGCTAACTAGACTAGAGCCAAAAGATTGGGCAATATAACATCTGAAAAACTAAGCCTGAACCATTTAGATCATGACATGGTCAATAATAAGTCATATACACCAAGGTAGATAAATCAAAATGATAAAGTACTAGGTAGCTGACGAGGCTGCAACTAGAGAGGTATGTGCGCACACACATATATATACATGCCAGACTAAAAGTTGCAAAAGAACCAATTAAAAATACCATGTCCACAATAGCCTCTAAAAGTGTCACTAGCACTGCCGGGACAGGGCCCCAACTATATCCAACTTTACAACAAAACGTAGATATCTTATGAAAGCTCCATCAAGAGGTGGAGCTTACTAACCCCACGACTGAACTAGATTCCTAGCAGAGGGGTTGATCAGAATTCCTACCTGAACCTGCACGCACAAAACAAATTGTAGCGTCCTCATGCAATGGGATGCCAGTACGAGTAAAAATATACGAGTATGTAAGACACAAAGTAAAATCATAAATAACTATAGTAAAAAGGGTATTAGAAAGACAACCTATAACAAACACTCAACTAACCTTCATGGACAACACTCAATCTCTTCGGGATCAAATATGTATGGTATGCTCGAGTAATCGCATGTCGCGGATACATATATATAGATGCAAATATATGACATACCCAACCAAATGCTGGCAATGGTGGTCCTTTCCGATAGCTAACCGACATCATATTTGCTAACCTGTGGCCATCTATATAATATACATATATATTGTCATTTGGTCAAATAGACCCCTTACCTTCGATTATAGCTTGAAATTCATGCATAACATACTATGAATGATATGAATATTGAATGCACATAATAAGCCATAGCAAGAATTTATCCAATCTTGACCCATTGATACTCTTATTCTCATAACGTCATAATTGCTTTCATAGCATATACAGATGACTCATGAAATTTTATATGTCTTTCGAATAAGTTTGAAAACTTAACTAATAAGGAGTTTAAGGTGCTTCACGTATGTCATGACCTGAGAATAGGGCCTAGATGTGACATGACGAAGGAGAACCCGAGAGTCCTCGATCAAGCCATCATAGCATCATCACACACATCATCGATTCGGAAGCATGTAAAAAAATAACTAGTAGCACGTAAGTCTAGGGGATTCTGGGATTTGGACATAAGCTATAGGGATATTGCCGGGAATGGGATAAGCATGAATCACATAGCACATAGCAATTACATTCTAATGGGCGGGTAAGTAGGACTCAAGCTATGGGGGCAAAAAGGGTTAGGGACTTTCCACATAAGCACATTCCTCATCCAACAATCACAATAACATAAGAAAAAACGGAAGCATAGCATAAGAAAATCATCAACGAACATGGGTAGTCATATCATTACAATCAACACATAGCATAACATATAATAGAGTTCGATATGTCCAACAATGCCTCTACATAAGATGGAACGAGGCCTTGACATATTTCGGGATCACCCTCAAGTTATAAGATAAAAAAACATAAAATAAAGACATAAGGTAGATGAAATTGGATATTGCTCTTGAAGTATAGGGCTTACCACAAGCAACACTTCAAAGTATTCACTAGACATCCAATGGTGGAAGGAAATCACCTCCGGTCTCTACATGGTTAGAACATGTAGACAAAGAGTATGAGTTAAGACATATAATGCACTACGTATGCGGGTATGCCATGCACGTGCACATGATCCTACAACAAGGCTAGATGACAAGGACACACATAGTACGGAAGGGGATGCACATAGCTAAAGGAATTTATATCATAACAATATGCCATGTCATGTCGTGATGCATGAAGTGAAACCCTATATACATATCATAGCGGAGATGTGACCTCAACCGACAACAAGAGAGACCAAGCGAGCTACTACTTGGAATTGAACTACTTGCCAAGTAGATCCCTAGTCAACCCTTAAGAAAGGGGATACATAACAAGTCAATCCCTTCAAGGGAGAATAGCCATGGTGGCACATGGTCTGACGGAAAGGAGTATGGACCCTTGGAGATAGTCCACCCCAACTCTAATCCCTCAGTGCTAAGTCTTATCCCACGGAAATACATATACATATACAAGCCTTCAAAACAAAGATTTGACATTTCATTCAAACAATGCATAATTGGGCTAAAGGCCAAATCCTAATTCAAGTCTTTCCATAATTAGACTCAAAAGCCAAACAAAAGTTTCAAAAACCAATGTAATAGGAGTAACTCATCTACATATCATATCATATCATATCATATCATATCATATCATATCATATCATATCATATCATACCATATCATATCATATCATGCCTTATCCTAACATATCATATCAAGATGGTGTAAACACCCATAATTACTCAAAGAACCATACCATAGACTTTATGTGATCACATTTAGTCAATTCCCATATCTTTACCAAAATCAAGTCATATCATATCAAAATGGCCAAGCCCTTATCAAGAGTTTCCTCAAATGAAGCTTTTCATGCTCATGAATGCAATGCATGGATGATCAAGAGTAGCATGGGTATGGGATAACAACTTTTAAATCATCAATATAATAAGTCCATATCTAAAGCATGATGAAATCATCAATGTAAAATAAAATTCTTAATACCTATACTTGAATTGAAGAATCAAGGGGACATGCATTTTTGAATTTATCTTGAATTCAATGGAAATCATCAATTAGGGGCTCAATACACTTTGAAATTAATAATTTAACACAACCCACACTTTAATTTCAAGTAAATCATTCATAATGTTAAGGACCCATCTTCAAGAAATTAAAATTCATCAAATTAAAGAAAAAGGTTTTGGGTCTTCATGGTTGAGAGAAAAATCATGAATCAAGCCCACATACCTTGAATTAATCAAGAGGAACAAGAAGATTTTGACGAAGGATTGATTTTCCCAAATTTCCAAGCTTGTCTTCAATGGAAGTTGAAAGAAAATTGAGAGAAAGTTTGAAGAGGTTCAAGAGCTTGAATGAATTAGGAGTGTTCAATTTAGGAGTTTTAAGAGAGTTTAGAAAGTCTGAAATGGCCCTAGGACCAATTAAAATTATAATTTGACCATTAATGAACCAGAGAGAATAACTAAGAACTGGAGACGCAGAACAGTTACATGGACCGTACAACGGCCCACAGTCTGTGAACTCGATCATGTGTCTACACTTGATCACGACCTTGGCTTTATAAACCTTGGGGACTTTATGGACTCTTCCACGGACTGGCTCACAGGTCGTGAGAAATCACACGGACCGGTCCATGGAGCCTCACTTGGCTTTAATCCTGGCCCAGGATCTAAGCAACTCTCTGGACCACTCCATGGGTGCCCCTATGAACCGTGAGGCATCACACAGGCCGTTAAGTGGTCCGTGGAGCCTCACTTGGCTCAGGGCCTAGGTCCAACACCCAGCTCACACTTTGGATTACCCCACGGACAGGCTCACGGGATGTGAACCCTCACATGGTCCGTGGTCCTTCTGTGTGGCCCTGCCTTAGCCACTTTGTCCCCTCCTTTTCCAGAACGCTTTCGTGCACAAACAATCTTACCTCAAAAGCCATAACTTCCACATCCGAACTTCGATTCGAGTGAAACTAATTGTGTTGCAAAGATAACTCGAAGAGCTTCAATCTGATTGGTCATGGCCCATATAGTTCATCCTGTACCAAAAGATATGGCCATTCAATATCAGCCCTGTCACCCGACCTCATGCAAAACCCAACCATCTCGACTCCTTGAAATATGGCCACTTAAGCAACACCCATTATCATCACTAACCACCCATAATAAGTTCAAAATAGACCTTGATAAACCACTACGACGTTCAAAATTTTTTAGGTCATTACATCATCTCCTCCTTGGGAACATTTGTCCTCGAATGAGCTAGACCACGACTAGAGGAAACCAATCAAGCAAGAAACATTCAACATAAATCATAACGGATCATGCATCAATTCAAAAACCATTTAAAACTCATGTCAAGACATCATTTAAATCATTTTCGTGCTCATGTATACATGCAATATCATGAAATTCAAAAATTAAAGAATTAGGACCATTAAAAAAGATAGAACCTAGTACCTTAGGCTTGAGTAGATTGGAAAAGATAAGGGTATCTCTTCATCATGTCCGACTCCGCTTCCTTCGTAGCGCTCTCTAATTGTTGGTTTCTCCAAAGTACCTTAACCGAAGCTACCTCTTTATTACGAAATCGCTTGACTTGCCTATCCAAGATCTCAATCGAAACCTCTTCATAAGTCAAATTCTCTTCAATCGTCACACCCTCCAAGGTATAATTTCCTTAGGGTATCTAATCAATTCCCTCAATATCGAAATATGGAGCACTGGATGAATATAACTCATCTCCAAGGGAAAATCCAACCTATAAGACATATTGCCAATTCGTTCAACCACCTCGTACAGTCTGATGTATCGAGGGCTCAACTTACCCTTTTTGCCAAATCGCATGATGCCTTTCATAGGCGAGACCTTCATATAGACCCAATCACCCACATGAAATTTGAGGTCTCTTTTTCTAACATCCGCATAGGACTTTTTGCGACTTTGAGCCGTCCTCAACCTCTCCCTAATCAACTTCACCTTTTCTATGGCCTCAATAACCAAGTCCGGGCCTATCAAGGCCATCTCACCTATTTCAAACCACCCCATCTGGGACCTACACCTCCTACCATACAAGGCTTCGAAAGGAGCCATACCAATGCTAGCATGAAAACTATTATTGTAGGCAAACTTGATAAGAGGTAAATGATCATCCCAATTCCCTTTGAACTCCAACACACACACCCTCAACATGTCCTCCAATGTTTAGATTGTTCTCTTGACTTGTCCATCGGTTTGGGGATAAAATGCGATGCTCAATTTAATTCTAGTGCCAAGTCCCTTTTGAAACAACCTCCAAAAATGAGAAGTAAATTGAGTACCATGATTCGATATAATCGACCTTGGTACACTATACAACCTTACCAACTCTCGGATATACATATTTGCATACTCTTCGACACTATAAGTAGTCTTGACAGATAAGAAGTGAGCCGACTTAGTCATTCGATCAACAACAACCCATATTGAGTCAAGCTATTTACGAGTACGGGGTAACCCAACTACGAAGTCCATATTCACATCTTCCCACTTCCAAGTAGGGATTTCGATATCTTGAGCCAAGTCACCGGGCTTTTGGTGTTCCACCTTCACTTGTTGGCGATTCGAACATTCCAACATGAACTTGGCTATGTCCTTCTTCATACCATGCC
This sequence comes from Solanum aculeatissimum, assembly GCA_038996855.1. Lineage (NCBI taxonomy): Eukaryota > Viridiplantae > Streptophyta > Magnoliopsida > Solanales > Solanaceae > Solanum > Solanum aculeatissimum. The sequence goes on along the minus strand of JBCEWC010005787.1, from coordinate 16,340 downwards.
ACCAATACAACTCCCTCAAATCCCAATGCATCTTAGTGGACCCCGAATGAATAGAATACTAGTAATTATGGGATTCACTCATGATAACTTCCTTTAGGCCGTCGTCATCCGGAACACACAAGCAATTTTAGTACCGTAGCACACCATCTCCCCCTTGGTAGAAAACCTCAATCTTTCCTTCGGCAACCAACTTCTTTAACTCTACCTAGAAAGGGTCTAGATCTTGTTTTGCCTTAACATCAACCACCACTGACGACTTGGATGTGTTTTGAACAAGAATACCACTATCTTCCGAGTGGGTCAACTTAACACCCAATCTAGCCAAACGGTGCACGTCCCTTTCTATCTCATTTTCCCCTCATCCACATGCGATACATTTCCCATAGATAGTTTACTAAAGGCGTCCGCCACGACATTCGCCTTGCCGGGATGATAAAAGACACTCATGTCATAATCCTTGAGAAGTTCCAACCATCTCCTTTGTCTCAAGTTAAGATCTCTTTGGGTGAACACATATTGCAAACTCTTGTGATCGGTAAACACATCCACATGAACCCCATATAAATAATGTCTCCAAATCTTTAGTGCAAACACCATCGCTGCCAACTCAAGATCATGGGTTGGATAATTTTGCTCATGCACCTTCAATTGCCGAGCCTCATAAGCTATCACTTTACTATGTTGCATAAGTACACACCCCAACCCAACTCATGAAGCATCACAATATACCACAAACCCATCTAACCCATTGGGCAAGGTCAAAACAGGAGTCGATCCTTCAAAGTCTGAAAACTCTTCTCACACTCATTTGACCACACAAACTTAGCCTTATTCTGGGTCAACTTAGTCAACGGGGATGCAATGGAAGAAAACCCTTCAACAAATCTCTGATAGTAATCGGCTAATCCGAGGAAACTTCGAATATCAGAATGGGTCAATGGTTTAGGCCAATCCTTCACCGCTTCCGTCTTCTTGAGGTTAACCTTAATGCCATCAAGTGACACCACATGGCCAAGGAATGCAACCTCTTCTAACCAGAACTCACACTTGCTAAACTTGGCGAACAACTGCTTCTCCCTCAAGGTTTGAAGCACCAACCTCATGTGATCCATATGCTCCCGCTCACTTCAGGAGTAAATCAGGATGTCATCAATGAACACCACCACAAAACTGTCAAGGAATGACTTGAATACCTGATTCATGAGATCCATAAACACCGTTGGAGCATTGGTCAAACCAAATGACATCACCAAAAATTCAAAATGTCCATAACGAGTCCAAAAAGCCATCTTTGGAATGTCACACTCCCTTACCTTCAACTGATGGTAGCCTGAACGAAGATCTATTTTAAAGAAATAAGTGGCCCTTTGGAGTTGTTCAAACAAGTCATCGATTTTGGGCAACGAGTACCTATTCTTGACAATCACCTTATTCAACTGTTAATAATCAATGCACATTCCGAGTGAACCATCCTTCTTCTTACAAATATCTTCTCACAAATAGTATGGGAGCACCCCAAGGTGAAATACTCAATTTAATGTAAGCCTTCTCCAACAAGTCCTTCAACTGATCCTTCAGCTTCTTTAGTTCGGTCGGAGCTATACGGTAAAGAGGGATGGAAATAGGTTGAGTATCCGGAAGGAGATCTTCTCCAAAATTCACTTCTCTATCAAAAGAAATGACGGGCAAGTCTTCGGGAAACACGTAAGGAATTTCATTGACCACTGAAACCAACTCAAGTGTAGGTGACTCACCCTCTACGTCTCTAACCCTTACAATATGATAGATTCATCCCTTGCAAATCATTTTCTGGTCTTTGAGGTAGGAAATAAACCGACCACTAACTACGGAATCACTACCCTTCCAATACGGGCTCATTAGGAACTTGGAATTTGACTTGCCTAGTTCTACAATCAACTGAGGCATACGAGGCATGCAACCAATCCATCCCAAGGATAACATCAAAGTCATACATCTCAAGCTCTACAAGGTCACCGAGGAAAACTTTATGCATAACAGAAACAGGATAATCTTGATACACTTTTCGGGCAATGATAGACTCACCCATGGGAGTATACACCGAATAAGGTTCCCTCAGAGTTTTAGGACTCAAACCAAATTTAACATCCAACAAAGGACTTACAAAAGATAAAATTGCACCCGGGTCAAGTAAAGCATAAGCATCAAAATCAAAGACTTTTAACATACCAGTCATGACATCTGGAGCCTCTTCCACCTCCTGCTAGGCATGAAGAGCATAAAACCTATTGTTCTTGGGAGCACTACCCACTTGAGCTTTTGGTTTCCCTTGACTACCTGGAGCCACTTGATCTTTCTTTGTATTCTTTGGATAGTCAAAAATCTTGTGATCCATGCTTCCACACCCAAAGCAAGCACCCGTAGCCTTCTTATGATTTCCCCCACAATGACCACAACGGGGAGCTTGTGGACTACCCATAACTTGTACCTTAGGAGGTGGCACCCTTTGGTTAACAACCTTCATATTTGAACCTTGGCCTTGTTGGAATCGACTAAAATTGCCACCACCCTTAGAGTTAGAGAACCCACCATCTAACCGGGATCTCTTGGAGTCGTATACCCTCCTCTTCTTGAGCTTCTCACCCTCAATTTGTTCAGCATAAGTCATAAGCTTGGAGATGTCCATGTCCCGAATGAGCATTCCGATATGACACTCTTTCACAACCAAGGCAGAGACACCAGAAATGAATTTGTGCATCCTTGCATGGGGATCCACTACTAACGTGGGAGCATACTTTGAGAGCTTGGTGAACTTAAGGGAATAATCCCTCATATACATGATACCTTGTCGGAGGTTGATAAATTCAGTCATCTTGGCTTCCCGAAGTTTAAAGGGAAAGAAACGGTCCAGAAAAGCAGTCTTGAACTCCTCTTAACCAACCTTAATATCTTTAGTTCTTTCCACCAACCACTGATTGTACCACACTTGAGCCACATCCTTCAACTGATACGAAGCCAACTTAGCTTTCTCCTCAGAATTGACGCCCATAATAGTTAGCATCTTCGTGAGCTCATCAATGAACTCTTAGGCATCCTCATCAACCTTTGAACCAAAGAATTCTAGAGGGTTCATTTGGGTAACGTCCCTCACCCTAGAAGTTGGAGTACCACCATTCGTGGAATTAGTTGGCCGGGTTTGATTAGCCACCACTTAGGCTACCATAGACATCACATTCTAAAATTCAGCGTGAGTCACTTGTTCCTCCTTAGGCTCACGAGGGGTTTGGTCCTCGTGGACAGGAACCTGTCTGGGAAAGTGAGCTCTTCTGGGAGGCATCTTTTGAAAGAGCGACAAGAATACCAATATTTAGGAAATCACATAAACAGTATATATCACAACTTAAAGGAAAATGAAGTGAGAAAATTTCTAAAACGTCATCATAGCCTCTCACTCATAGGTATGGCGCGCATCACACCCATAAGAAAGACTCTAATGACGCGACATGTTGGACTCTGAGGATCATTACAAACCTAGGGCTCTAATACCATCTTTGTCACGACCCAAGAATAGGGCCTAGATGTGACATGACGAAGGATAACCCGAGAGTTCTCGATTAAGCCATCATAGAATCATCACACACATCATCGGTTTGGAAGTGCATTAAAAAAAATAACAAGTAGCACGTAAGTCTAGAGGATTTTGGGGTTTTAGACTCAAGCTATGGAGATATTACCTGGAATGGGATAAGCATGAATCACATAGCACATAACAATTACGTTCTAAGGGGGGGGGGGGGTAAGTAGGACTCAAGCTATGGGGGAAAGAAGGGTTAGAGACTTTCCATATAAGCACAGTCCCAATCTAATAATCACAATACTATAAGCGGAAATGGAAGCATAGCATAAGGAAACAATCAACAAACATAGGTAGTCATATCATTACAATCAACACAGCATAATATATAATAGAGTTCGATAGGTCCAATAATGCCTCTACATAAGATGGAATGGGGCCTCAATATATTCCGAGCTTACCCTCAAGTCATAAGATAAAGAAACATCAAATAAAAACATAAGGTAGATGAAATTGGATATTGCCCTTGGAGTATAGGGCTCACCAAAAGCAACACTTCAAAGTCTTTACTAGACGTCCAACGGTGGATGTTCACAAATACATGGTCCATGTGTGGCCCCTATGGATTCCGATCCAAGTTTATCAGTGGATGTATATCGTAGGACAGACATGCATCATGATTATTTAGAATTGCATCACATTATTTACATCTCATGACATCCACTCCGTCTCACATAATTTTTTTTTGACATTGTTATATGTAATATCTGTGAAATTGTGAATAAGTTAAAATTATTTATATTATTGGAGATATATTATACTATTTGAATTGAGTACCATTTGGATATTTTGAGTCACTAATCTATGAGATGTGTATATGTCTATGTATATTGTGTTGTGCTGGGACTTTTCTGAGTGCGGGTGTGTAGTTTGGTGGTATGTGGTTGGATGAATTGGAGAGCTTGTATTCTTCTTTGCTTTACTTTAGGTTAGTCTCCATTTGTTGAGTACCTTATTATTTGGTGCTCACCTCTTGCTACATTTTTGTAGGTTGTGAGCCCAATCCTTATTGCTAGCCTTCTTTGTTGCTGGATCGAGTATTCAGATCACTTGAGAGGTAGTTGCTTGTTTCTTCAGCAGGCCTTCAAGGATTCTATTTTATGTTTTATTCTATTTGAGGATTAGACATTGAGACATATATTTTATTGGAGTATTCTTATTATTAGAGGCTTGTACATGTGACACCAGTTTTTGGATGATTGTAGTTTTGTCTTTCCCTATGCTTATCTGTTATATTAGATTGTTTATCTTCTATTTTGTTGTCTTTTTGGGTTGTTGAGTGTTAGGCTAACTCACCTTGGTGGGTTAGGTGTGTGCCATCATTCTCTATTTTTGGATCGTGACAATGTGGTATCAGAGCCCCAGGTTCATATGTCTCACATGTGCAGAAGCCCCGTCTAGTAAAGTCTTGAGGATCGATGTGGAGACGTCTATTACTTATCCTTGAGAGGCTATGAATACTGATAGGAAATTCTCTTTTACTTTTTTTTAATCAATTCATGCATGGGTTTTGTTTAAGTGCTGAGTGGTTGCGTGTCCTTTTGGTAGATAGCAAGGACTAAAGCTACATCAACTACTAGACGAGGGGAGGCAACCCCCGAGACTGCTATTGAGACCCCAACTAAGGATTGGGCCAAGCCAGAGGTCGAGGTAGAGGTCGGGGTCGAGGAGTAACAACGGATAGATATTATGAGCGGGGTATCTCCCTCGAGATAGTGATGGAGCCTAGAGAGGAGTAGGTTCCTTGTGAGTATGCTGCAATACCACTACTACAGGATACCCTTCTGAGGGTTTTGAGTGTACTTGAAACCATGGGGCGAGTAGGTAGCCCAGCTGAGGTACTTCCTAGACAGGGGCTGTTGGGCATCGAGAATACCACTGGTGTTGTTGTTGCTTCTCTCATCGCAGCCCAGAGCTATTGAATGTTCATCTGCATAATAGTCAAATCAGGAGGTTGGGCTGAACTATAACTCTGCAATACTCTCTGCTCAAACGCATCTATATGGCCATGTACCAGTGCAAGTGTCTCCTCTATGTGGCTGCACAATGTATCCACATGCGCTCCTCTACCTATGAAATGGCCTGGAGAACCCAAGGCCTAATCTGCTGTAATAAATGAGTCAACTGGGACTCAGTACGAACCAATATCTGCGCCATAGTTTGAATAGATGGAGCAAATACATATACAATGCCCGCAGGGAATAAAGGGTATTGACTCTAGCGTAGGAGTATTAAAAGGTGGAGTAGACCTCATCTTTATATCTGCCTCTGACTGTGGAGGCCCTTAAGCACCTGCAACAGCAGTAGAACTTAAAGGCTCAGACGGTGGTGCTTCTGCAATGAACATCTCTGGTATATGCATCGGAGGATGTGGTGCTCGCCGGAGTGCCACCAGATTCTCATCAACCTTTATTATCCTGGAATCTAACATCCTCTGAACCTCGATCAGAGTAACCACCTGGTGAAGGATCTCTACCCCCACAGCTATGCATAGCCTATAGATTACACATGGGAAAGGGATGGAGGTGGACCAATTCAGGACCGCCTTATGAATCTGCTTTGCGATCAAGCAGGCCCAATCAATGTCATGGCCATTCAAGATGCTAGCAACTAATACTATGTGATCCGTTATGAGTGTATTATCAACATGTGTTGGTCGGATCCATGAATGCACTACAACCCACCAAAACTTTCCGGTGAAGCTGAGTGAAGCCTTCACGATCGTTGATGGTGCAGAAATCTAGTTATGGTCCTGGCCCTCCTCAACAATATGATCAGCGATCCATCTTATCAAAGTGACCCTGTGGGTTGCATCCCTCATCAGGCCCCAATCCCAAGTCTAGCTCAACATGTAGTCATACTCAGTAGTGGAGACTGAAGCCTCATACTGAGATCAGTAAAAGTGCATATATATATATACACACACACATACAAATATGTGCATAAAAGAAAACATACAAATTGATTATATTCATATAAAATTTCATAGTTAACTATAAAATATAATATTGCGTAACATTACAAAAATACAGACATACAAATTGTATCATATTATATTTTTTAACTCTTAGTAAAAGAAAAACTAAAATATCTTTAAACAATTTTTGAAATATGACATGCATTATTCCTGTACATCAAATTTTTTTGTTGATTATAATTCTTTACACTTTCTCTAAGGATGAGTTCTTCAAACTACATGATTTGTCAAAAAACAAGTATAAAAACTTCATGTAAGGTTATTAATAACACTCCTAATAACTATTATCTTCTTTTTTCCTTTTCACAAAATCAAAGATTAACCACAAGGAAATATAAAATTTGTTTCTGTTCTCACAACCCAATAAAAAGAAAGTTGGGCTTTCTAGTTCTAGACATAAAATTATTTGTTTTGTATTTTGCACCTTAAGTTATTGACTTTTTGCACATTGCTTCATGGAAAAAACCACCAACATCTTTTAGTTTCACTTTTTATGCTAACGGTATTCACCTAATATAAATAATTCAATATCATTAAAATTATTATGAGATACAAATCATTTATATCATCTTCAATTTTAAATAATAAAAAATTATGATTTCTTAATTAATTACTAATTATTATATGTCATGTAAAACTTTTTAAAGTTTTTGTTTGTAAAATTTCACTTTATACTTTTCTAACTCAAACGAATGATTTTTCTTTGTATACTCCTGTTACTTTTACAACCAATAATGAAAACAAAAGTCGACACAATATATATTTTTTTATTAGAGGAAACATTATTACTGAATACTAATTCTTAAGTCTATTGATCGAGGTAATTTGCAAGTGGAGAAATATCTATCCTTTTAAGAAAATTACTTACTACCAAATTTATATAACTTTTCTACCTTAAATTAATCTCATAAGCTCATAATTATATATTTAGTATTATTACTTCTATTTAAAATTTTCTATTTCATTACACTTTGTTTTTTGACCTACTTCATCTTGCATCTTTAAAAAGGTAAAGTAGAGATGAATAAATTGTCTCTCATAATAAAAACATATATCGAAACTATATCAAAACAATATTTAAGTTAAAAAAAATTATAACTAAATGCTTTTATAATATTTCAAAATTTTATATAATTGACTATAATAAGAATGATGGATAAAGTTATTAGAAAATAACACATTAATATTTTTTTTCTTTTTATTAAACTTCTTTTATGAAATAAGCAAAATTATAAAAGATAGAGGATTCTTAGCAGAATGATGGAATGATTAACAAAACGCCACATGTTATACTTATAACATGATTTGGTCTGATCTCTTTGCACTCATATTAGTTAAAACATACTTTTACACTAACTAATTAATATATTTTAACAATGGGATGTTATAATTTTTAGCGATCAAATTTATCCCCTCATTAATGTTGGATTAAAATTTGTCTTTAACGATAAAAAAAAAATTTGATCACTATAAGTGTATTTATAACGACCGAAAAAAAATTTGGTCACTATAAGTATATTTATAACGATCACATTTTTTTTGTCACTATAAGTATATTTATAACGACCGAAAAAAATTTGATCACTATAAGTGTATTTGTAATGATCGGATTCATTTTCCTTCATTATGAAATGGTCGTTAAAAGTCTTTTTTCTTGTAGTGAACAACACCACCCTTTTTAGTCATTCATGCAACTTAAGCTATATGGATCCATTAGCTAATTCATAAACCTACAGTGGCAATATAGTAATGTGATAATGGTTATCTACCAAGGTCTGCTCGATGCTAAGTCTCAATCCCAAAAAATATTTGAAACATAATTTTTATCATGATATAAAAAGTATCAAAATAGCATAATTTAGCCATAGAGTAGCTCTTCAAAACCAAAGCTTCATCATATCAAATAGAGCTTTATAACTTTCACATTCTCTTATATCTCATATCATACATAATAGCCCCTTTCAAAATTCATATCATTCATAGCTTGCATAATCTTTCCATAAGGCCGCAAAATCATAGAATCTTGCATACATCTTAAATCAAATATAGTGGGTTTATAATCAAACTTAAAATCATGCAAATCATATGTAAATTCCATGAGAGATACAAATTAAGATCACTTGATCGATATTCAAAGAACCCACCAAACCATTGTCAATGCTTAGTTAAGGAATTATTAAGCCCTCATATAAATCATAAATCCCATATGACATTTCACCTCAAAATAATGCATAAAGATGAACCATCATAAAATACTTCATAATATCCTCACATAAAAGGGTTCACAATTTATCATGCAATATCATAACTTGAGTATACCAAAAGGGAGAGAAAATGGTTGAACTTAGTGGAGGGAAGGTCCCCACTAATCAAAATCCACATACCTTAGTCGATTTGGTGGAGGAAAATCCAAATTTGAAATGAAGAAATTGAAACCCTAGCTTTTCCACTCTTCTTGGAAGCTTGAGGGACTTGGGAGGAGTTTTAAGACTTAGGGATTTTTTAGAGAATGGATTGAAAGAAGGAAAAAGGGGTGAACAAGGCTAGAAGGGGGCTTATTAAGGAATAAAATGATGGGGTTTATACATTAAATAATAGGAAAATTCAACTTTTCCCCTTTAAAATTTCTACGAGACAGGACCGCGAGACCCCCTCTATGGGGCATGGTCCACTCTACAGGTTGTAGATGAGGGTCTCCTCTGATGCCATTATAGAGTCTCAAATACTTACCTCTAAACCATATTCCACGACTAGACTTATGACTCGTATAACATTCTATGGCTCGTCTGATGTCCCATAGATTGAACCTCTAAAGACTTCCAATATTCACAAAAATTGACTCCCATTCCACTAGCAAGAGCTATGACTCATGAAGAATCTACGGCCTGTAAAGGCCTTCGTACATCAGCGGCCTTCCGAACTTGAGATACTGAAATTTGCACCCAGGTTCCACGAGCTAAAACATGGGTCATACCAACTCTTATGGCCCATAAAGGCTCTCATAACCTCTGATATTTGGAAACTTTTCCAAGTTCCCTTTTCCTTTGCATCTTCCATACGTTCCAGCATATGGAGCCTTAAATAAGCAATCAACTTACAGGTTTTAATACATGAAATGAATCGACCCTTGAACACCGTATCACTACCCTTCCATTCATCAGCTCATTAGAAAATTAAAACTTGACCTTATGAGTTCTACAATCAATAGAGGCATATGACGCATGAAACTAATCCATACAAAGAATAACATCCAAAATTAATCATATCAAATTCAACAAGATCACAAGGAATAATTTATGAAAAACCAATACGGGAGATTTTTGCTAGACTCTTTTGGCTAAATTGACTTACCAATGGAAGTATATACTAAAAAAGGATCTGTTAGGGGCACACATAAAATCTAGTAGCAATAAAGGGAGTAACAAATGAAAAATCGATACTCAAATTAAGTAATGCATATACATCATAATCAAAGGTCTCCACCATACCGGTAACAATGTTAGGAGTCCTATCAACCTCTTTTCTTGCATTCAATGCATAGAACTGGTTAGTGTGTTGGCTACCCCCTTGATCTTGTACACCTTAAGAAACTTTTCCTTGAGGTCTACCACCACCACCACCACTTCTATAATTGCTGTCATGATGACAGTGCTTACCACACCTAAAACACAAATCAGAGTCGACAAAATATTCTCCTTTATGAGTCTTCTTACACTTCTTGCAAGTGGGAGTAGCTTGAGCACCAAAACCTCCTCCTTAAACCTTAAGATTTGACCCTTTTTCCTTGAAGAATATTTGAGTGGGAGTGTTGGATGAACTTTGGCTAGAGTATATTTTCCCACCTTGGGCTCTTTCGTTACCACCATTTTCAGACCTTTGATTAGAATCCACCTCTACCGACTCAGGCTTTCTTGAACTCTCTAGACCTATCCCTTATCTTCACATCCTCTATTTGCTCTACATAAGTCATAAGTTTTGAGATTTTCATCTCCTTAACTAGAATAACCATCTTACATTCCTTATATGCCAATCTTGAGACACTGGAGATGAACTTGCTCATCTTTGCCCTTAGATCAGAAACCATCAAAGGTGCATACATAGATAATTTGGTGAACTTCAGGGGATACTCCCTCATGCTCATGCTTCTTTGACGAAGGTTAATGAACTCTCAGAATTTGACCTCCCTTGACTCAAAGGGAAAGAAATGGTCTAGGAGTACACTCTTGAACTCTTCCCATGCAATAAGACCTAAACATTCAACTCTTTCACTCACCCATTGATCATACCATACCCTTGCAACTCTTTTAAGTTGATAGGCCACTCGTTGGGCCTTCTCATTTGGAGACACCCCTATGATAGACACAATTCTATAAACTTCATCAATAAATTTTATGGATCTTCATTCACCTTGGAACCATGGAATTTGTGTGGATTCATTCTCATGTCTTGGATTCTAGTAGCTGGGGAAGGTACATGTGGAGAAAGGGTAAAACCTTGGTTGACTTGGGCCGTAATCATTGTGCTAACATATAAATGGTGGCTCAAAATCTCACATTAGTAATTGGTTCATTTTGTGGATCTTGAGGAACTGGGGGAGATGGGTCCTCATTGAAATTGACTTTTCTTGGTATGGGTACTCTTCTAGGAGGCATTATCTGAAAAGTCCAAAGAGCGATTCATTTAAGATAAGAAGTCTTAGGACACACTCTAAGGCATGAAATGAATCATAAAAGAAGAGAAAAGTTCCTAAAATGCCTCATAGCTTCCTACTCATAGATATGGTGAGCTTCACACTGATGAATAAGACTCTACTTGACGTGGCATGCTGGTCTCCCTGGGATATTCCAAAACCTCGTGCTCTGATACAAAGTTTTTCATGACCCAGGATACGTCCTAGGTGTGACAGGCGAATAAAATTCCAAAAAAAATCCCAAACTAGCCTTTTTAGCATATCATACGCATTCATAGGCAATGAGCAGTAGTCAATAAGCGAAAACTAAAACAAGGAACTAAGGAGTACAACATGGGATACTAATCAACATAAACTACTTGCATTGTGTCCAACAAAGCCTCTACATACTAGACTAGGTGAGGGCTAAGACATGTCCCTTACTCAACCTCAAAATAAAATAAAACAAGAATAGTCTCATAATGTCTCAAATGAGAGAAAGTAAATGTCACGACCCAAAACGGGTCACAACTAAAGAAGAATGAAATAAAGCAGAAACCATCATAACATAACATCAAATATCCCCAAAATCTGGAGTCATGAGTACAAGATCATCTATAATAGTGCAGAAGAGTAAATACAGTTATCTAAAAAGGAAATACAAGGATGTCTCATAATGTTTGATACAAAGTCTAAAAGAAAGTCATAAAGATAATCCTAAAGATCCACGGTGACTCAAAGTCTGAGTCTCACTAGTAAGATCTAGATGGATGCTGCTAATGATCAATAAGAGTGAATCAACTACCCTATGCTCAATCTGCAGGGAGAAAACAAAGTAGGGGTGAGTACACCAAAATATACCCAGTAGGTTCAACCGACTAGGTAAGAGAAATCGAACAAGTATGCAATAACGGAGAATCCTACACCTGCATCCAAAAAGGTTAGCACGTAACCATAATGAACAATAAGTCTTATAAGATCTCCCAAATATCTTATATTACAACACCATAAGCAATAACCACACAGTATATGAAAAGGCCATCAAATCATGCATCAAGTGTTCAATGACCTTGCCACTTACTCGTGGTCAAGGGTATTACAATGTCTCATCCTTGCCACCTACTCACAGTCAAGGGGTGTTACAATATCTCATCCTTGCCACCTACTCGTGGTCAAAGGGTGTTACAATATCTCATTCTTGACACCTACTCACGGTCAAGAGATATATAAGTATAGTCTCACCCTTGCTTCCTACTCGGGCCAAGAGGGTGGAACATCTGTGGAACATATTACCCTTGCCTCCTGCTCAGGCCAAGGGGTGATACAATGCAACATGATATGAGCACAAGTCAAAAATGCCAACCCAAAATATACACGTAAGTATAATTACATTAAAATAAGAATGATATGACATAATTTCCACATAATCAAAGAAAGTGAAATTAGATGCCACAATCGATCTCTCAGTCTTTCACAACACCTCATACAACAGTATATATATGCCAAACTGAACAGGTATAATAGTAATACTGGACCTCACTCATCCTATAGAATATACATATCATCATTTTTATGTCAAAAACAAGTATAATATGAATACCAGACCTTACCCGTCCCCAAAAATATAAATACAACAGAGTCTTATCCAAGAATCAAGTATAACCATGATATCAAACCTTACTCATCCCTAACATACACATATAGACATCAAAAAATGTCATAAGCCATAAAATTGCCACAATCTTTCCCCACATGATATCACAAGCCTCAAAGTGTCTCAATAATGTCTCACTGGATCTCAATCCACAAGTTTTCATCTCAGGTTAACAATAGAATCACAATTTACTCAAAAATTCAACTTAATCGGGATCACATTTGCATTAATATTTCATCTCATCAACACAATTATTCATGAATCAGTCTAGATCTCATAATTACCACATAAACATGATCAATAACTCAAATTTAATCCCCTAATGGTTTGCCGAACCTACCTCACTGCTGAAACCACATCGAACAAGCTTTCAATCAACTCAATCCTCCAAACTATACTCAAATTATCCAATCACTATCAAAATCAGATACTACGCATCAAGAGGAGTATTTTGATACCCATATTAGCATGATTTAGGCTTAGGGGCAAAATGGTCAATTTTTAGTGCTAAAATTTGAAAGTATCAAATCTAGAAATTGATTTTAAAATCGAGTTCTATGAGAAAAATGGAGTCTGTGGGTGAAAATCCCACTAAAACGAGTTTTATACAAGTGGGAAATCAACACTCAAAGTTTAGAAATTATATTCTAAAAATCCTCAAATTTGGACATTGAAAATCATAAAATTCAAGATGAAATCAAGATAAAACTTATGAAAAATGATCAATATAACGTTAAAATCACTTACCAAGCAAAATGCTTTGAAAATATTAGTCCAAAGTTGCCCTAAAAAGCTTAAGGTTTGTGAAAATGGCAAAATATGGTGTTTCACGAGTTTTAAACCGTCCAGGTATAAAAATCTCACCGCGATCGCGGGTAGGGTCCCGTGAATATGGAGGAGAAGGGCCAAAAGACCTCCACGATTGCACAGACCAACCGACAAACGCAGAGAACAAAAGGGAGGGGGCCACTCACATACGCCAATACTCCATGAACGCGGTACTTTTTCCACAAACACGGAGTACACAACATCAATACCTCCGTGAATGGGGAGGCTTCTCCACGAATGGAGAGAAGAGATGTGCCTGCACTAGAAAATAGTAAAAACCAGCAGCTAAGTCCAAATTCCCTACTCGAAATAGATCCCCAACACTCATCCGAACTCAGAATTACACAAACTCTATATGTGTCTATACAAGAAACAACGATCTGGACTCAACAAAATTATCATAAATTGATTTTAAGCCATATTTACCGATCCAACTTGATAAAACTAGTTAAAAGCTCAAAATATCAAAACTACCCTTGGCAACTCCAAAAATTATTCCGAGACCATTTCTAGCATTAGTTTCACCATCCAAAACTACTGGAACTATTCCAATATGAGCTTCTGAAGTCTGAATATTGACCAAAGTCAAAATTTTGTCCCGAAAACAACTAAAATCACAACTTTGGGCCTATAAATATCATTAACTCCAAATTTAGCTCTATAACTTCTCATAGTTTAGTTTCAACATTTCAGAGCTAATGAAATTGACGGATCCCCAATCTAATACTAGAAAATTAGAATGGTATAAAAACTCACTTTCTCAATAACTTAAGCTTCCAAAAAGTTTCAAAATGCATATTTTTCATTTTAAAAACTTATGATTTCAGTTCCAACCATTCAGATAGTTCAAAAGAGGCCAAATCAACTTATGAAAGGGTAAAATAGTAATTTTCATAGATAAGGCCAAAAATAACCAACCAGGTCATTACAATAAAGCTAAAGTATAAGACGTTTGTCCCCAAAGCATGACGACTCACCAAAAAATCTTCAAAGCTTGAATCTGAATCTAGCCATGAATGTGAGAAGGAGGATGGCCACTTTTCCCTACATTGTGATATAATGTAGGCATAAAGTATGGGTTAGTACATTTGAATATATTAAGTCTGTAGGTAATGCATGAAATGTGAAGCATAAAGTGCAAAGACCAAGTCAAGAACATATTACAATATAACATGTAAAAACACAAGTAAACATGAAAGTGGTCAATGCACAAATGAATTGTTGTTGATTATATATAGTAACATAGAAAGCATATATATGTCGGATAGAACCATAACCGACAATAAGACTATATGAGCTATAACATAAAATTCTTATGTCTCCCCATACATAAAAAAAAGGATTCGTACTTGCCAAGGCAAGAATCTATCCCACTAAGTGAGTGTCATAATCATAATATTATATGTGGATCCATTAGCTAGGCCACATTAGCAACATAAACCTATGGTGGAAATGTAGTTATGAGATTAGAGACTTTATATAAGGACCCATAGGTCGAGCCCCTACTTCAAGCCTCATTTTGTGCTAAGTCAAATTCCATAGAATACATGGCATAAACATAACTCATACTTTTCATAAAATCATAGTTCATACTTGTCATAACTCATAACTTGTCATGGAGGAAATGTATATCAATTAGACAAATCTAATTCATAAAAATCATATTCATGGAATAACTCATTTTCATAATCATGATTATAATGTGGGTGTAGGCCTTCCATCATTATAATTCTTATCAATCTAGTGACTTAGGTCACCCTATACATGAAGTTAATTTCATACTTGAAATCTCTATAATCATGGCTTGTCATAAAATTAGGGCAGAAGTATGGGTTCACCATCAATAATCTTGAAATCATGTAAACAAAGTAAATTTAGGCATAATCATGTAATATGAGAATCTTTCAATCAAAAGTGAAGGAACCCATATAAAATTTCATGAAACCCTAGGTAGCATATACATGAAATCACTTAAAATTCATGTAATTCATATAATTTAATATAATTCATGCACAATTAGATAGGATATTATGATATACCATGGTATACATGGAATTTGAGTTACAATCATAAAACCCTAAAATAACTTTAACACCTTCCATGTTGAAAAGCTAAAGAATGGAAAAGTTGCAGAAAAATTTAAAAAGGACTAGTGTTGCCACACAATATACCGCTTGTGGAATGAACCACGAATCGTAGACAAGCTTCATGGTTGAGGTCCATATGTTGGTAGAAAATTTTCGTCACTGGAAATCATTGTATAAAGAACTCTACGAGTCATACTTCTGTATACGTGTCACGACCCGGATAGGGGACCTAGATGTGACATGGAGAAAGAGAACTCGAAGACCCTCGATCAAGCCATCATAGCACCATTACACTCATCATTGGTTCGGAAATGCGGAAGCTAATACATGTAGCACATAAGCTCTAAGAGTTTAGGGCTTGTGACTCAAGCTATGGGGGCAATTCGGGAATGGGAGGAACATGCTTGCAAATAGCACATAGTCATACATCATACATAACATTCAAGCCATGATCTTAACATGATAATATAAGCCAAAATCATAACATGAGAGCATAATCATAGATCAAAGGG
>JBCEWC010005786.1:0-24265 GCA_038996855.1 Solanum aculeatissimum | reverse complement strand
TTGACAAACCATATTGTATAGTCATGTATAGTTTTGGTGATTTTGGGCTATTTTTTATGTAAATAAAACATGGGCTACTTTTTTTTGTAAATATTTTACTTTTTTGTATATATATGTAATTTCTCCAAAAAAATATTATTACCTCTAAGCCCATCGTTGTATAAGTGTGTTGCTTTGATGTGAATATAAATTTACTCTTTATATAGATAATATGTGTTTTAGTGTTATTGTCTAATTGGAATTAGTATTGAATCGTAGAACTTTATGTTTCGTGTGCTAGTTTGTTTCAATCTTAAATATTAGGTAAATTGTTAGTAGAAAAATTTGATCTTTCCCCCATATTTTTTGGTGTTTTTTTTTTTGCTTGTTTTTTGGACAGTTTTTAGAACTTTTTTAAAAATATTTTATTTTTTTTAAATTATGGGACGTTTATTTTTTTTTAAAAAAATTACTATTTTAATTGTTTTTTGGGATCAACTCTATTTTTTTGGAAGTTTTTGGCTATTTTTCTAGACGGTTTTTTTTACTGTTTTCTTTTTGGATGAAGTCTATTTTAGTTGAAAAAGAATTCTTTATGTAGGGATTTAACCATAATAAGAAAATCTTCTCTATTTAATTTTTACTATATTTATTATATTTAATATTATTGAAATAATAATATAATAATTGGAAAAAATGGTGAAAAAACAATTTTGTCTAAAGAAGAATCTTTTAATGAAGGAAAAGTTCAAACAACATTTCTAAGGGTTTTCACGTTTTTAATATAGTATAGATAATTGGGCAGTTTACCCTTCTTTTTTTTAATCTTCTTTTCTTTCTTTCTTTGTTTTTTTATATATTATTATTACCAACAAAATAATTCTTTATTTAATCTAAAAATCATGTCACTCATTCCCACAAGTCATAAATTTTTTGTAAAAGCTACAAAAAAAATTAAAAGTAGAAAAATTTATAAAATTCACAAAACAAGTATAAGGGTCGTTACATCATCCACCACTAAAACATGCGTTCGTCCTCAAACGTAAAGAAGTAAGAAAATAATTTGACTGTCAAAAAGTTGAGGATATCTGCTTCACATGTTGGACTCAACCTTTCAGGTAGATTTCAAATCTTCCTAACCATAATAACCTTAAATTATTCCATCAATTACTAAGAATTGAATTTTCAATAGAACTTTGATAGATCTACAAATCAGTAGTGATTTCCAAATCACAAACTCACCCATGAACCTAACTAAAATTTAAACCCACTAGACCATAACACAATCATTAGGATAAATCTTCTCCCATATAACCACAATAGCATTCTCAATCAAAACTAGTTACAATCACAAGTGAACTAAAATCAACCATCCAAACTCATGAAGCGCAAACCATCATAAATTTTGTCAAGATTACATTCTTACAATCAAATCTTCCCATGAACTTAAGCTATTATAAGAATATGATCTTTAGGCATCGGGGAGTCATCATAGGAGAACAAAATTTATCTAACCTAGTGAAGAAAATAATCAACTAACCACCTAGCTAGCGAGACATCTAAGCATACAGGACCTGAAATGATATTGTTAGAATGCTAGATCAGTAGTTGGGATTATAGGCAATCCTTAAAAATGACATAACTAGATCCAATGATATCCACCTTCAATCACAGATAGTCGGAATGTGACTTCGACGACAAGATGAATATAAGACTGTCGGACAACTGTAAGTATCCATGACAACTCTTCTATAAATTTTCATAAGCAAGGTGGCACTTATAGACCAAGTTTTCAACTACCCTAAGGCAACATCAAATTTGCCATATCTAGAATGACCAAGTCTGCTCAAGCATCCTACCTTATAAAGAGAAAATTGCAGGATCAGTACACCCGATCCACCACTACGAATCCATCCACAAAAGTGAAGACACATGTGGGCATAGGCAGAGAATCATACTCGAAATTGTGTCCATCACAAAGTAGATGATCACATAAGAATACATGAAACCAAGGTCGAATAACACAAGACTTAAAAATTTTGAAATTATTTTTTAGGAAAGTCAAATTATTTGAAAGTTAGGTCTGGAGTCCGGTGTGGTCGGATTCTGATTCGAAAGCCGAGGTCGAGTCTAAATCAGAAAGTCAAATCTTAGATCGGAAGTCAAGTTAAGTTCCACATCACTTGTCGAGGTGGGGTCCGAAATTGATTATTGGGGTTGATTTTCACGTCAAAAACTATTTTCCTAAAAGCTATTTTCTATTCTCTAAAAAAAAATTAAAAGATATTTTCTCAAAAAAATGTTTTCATTCACTAAACAAACAATAGAAAATATTTTTCTCTCACCAACCAAACATGAAAAAATAAGTTAGAAACCAACTTGTTTTTCAAAGAAAACATTTTCGTTCGTACCAAACACGCCCGAAGTCACGGTTCTCACATAATGTGCAAGCTCGGCAGAATTGTCAACTTGCTTGCTTGTTGTTCGAAGTATTCAACAGCTTGCTTAAATGAATTTGTTTACTCGTGAGTGTTGCACAACTTGAATTAAACATCTAAATTATTTGATATTATGATGAAGAATTTTATATGTAGAAGTCAACAAATACAGCCTAACATTTTTTTTTGTTTTGTTTTGTTTTTTGGCCAGTTGTGGAAGGGAACATGTTATCATCTATAAATTGGTAGGATGATGAATTTGAGAAATACACTCCTCATCCTTACTCACTTCAAGATAGAGTTGAAAAGAACAGCCCATCCACTCCAGCATATATATATATATATATGGATATTGCAGTTTCAGCTGTGCTATGGTGTTGTGGTGCGCCTTTGTCTTGGGTATGGGATGGGGTGAAAAAACAATGTCTTTACTGTATAAAATACAAAGAAAGTGCTGATTCTTTTGAGAGTGAGGCCACACAATTCTTAGAAAAAGTTCAACGTCTAGAAGAGGCAGTCCAAACAAGTGGACGACACAGCATCAGGGAAGAGCTTCAGAGACAGCTTGATAAAGCCAGAGATGTCAAAATTAAGGTGAACCAGCTGAAAATGGACATGCTCAAAGCAACATCATCAGCTTGTTTCCTGTACCCGCACTACAGGCTAAGTAAAAGAGTTGATAAACAGAGAAAAGCTATGATGCAGCTGCTACAAAATTCGGAATTCAATTCAGCTGTATCTCTGCAACCACAAGCAATTAGACCACGCTCTCGTGTTGAACGGCCTGTTGATTTTCTTTCTTTCACCTCAAGAAAGTCTTCCATGGATTTGATCATGAACGCCCTGAAAGATGAGGGGCGTAGCATTGTACGAGTATATGGAATGGGGGGTGTGGGTAAAACCTATATGGTAAAAGCGTTGGCAAGTCGAGCCTTGAAGGAAAAAAAATTCAATCAGGTGGTGGTATCAGTCGTATCGCAAACTGTTGATTTAAGGAAAATTCAAGGGGACATTGCTTATGGCTTGGGGATGGAACTTACCTCCATTGAAGTGCAAGATCGGGCGGATGAGCTTTGGAACATTTTGAATGACCACGGTAACATCTTGTTGATCTTGGATGACTTGTGGCAGACAATAAACCTATCAGCCATTGGGATACCACGATATTCCGAGAGCTGCAAATGCAAGATCTTAATCACTACAAGGCAGATGCATGTGTGTGAAGATCTGGATATGCAGTACGCCGCCATCCCAATCAATGTCCTCTCAGGGGATGATCCTTGGACTTTGTTCAGCCAAAAAGCTGGAGATAAAGTCAAGCATGCTGGTTTTGAAGACATAGGGAAGAGAATTGTTGACGAATGCAAGGGATTGCCAATAGCACTTTCAACGGTAGGAAGTGCACTGCGCAACAAGGACTTGAGCTATTGGGAAAGGGCAGCAACACGTCTCCAGAGTTCCAACACTGCATCCATTCAGGAAGATGTTCTCAATTCTGTGGTTAGCAAATGCATAGAACTGAGCTACAGTTTCTTGCCAAATGATATGTGCAAGCGTTTTTTCCTGATGTGCTCCTTCTTTCCGGAAGATTATAATATCGCCAAAGAAACCTTGACAAGGTACGGCATGGGACTGGCCTTAATCCCAAATATCGAGAGAGTCAAAGAAGCAAGAGGTGATATTCATCAAACAGTCCAAGAACTCAAAGCTGCTTGTTTGCTCCTAGATGGTGATAAGGAGGAGACTGTCAAAATGCACGATGTTATACGTGATATTTCAATACAAATAGGTTTCAACCAACAGCAACCCAAAAGCGTGGTTAAAGCAGGAATGAAATTGGAGAACTGGCCAGGGGAAATCTTAACTAGCTCATGTGGAGCAATCTCACTCATGTCAAATCATCTTAAAAAGCTACCACACGGAGTAGACTGCCCTGAAACGGAGACTCTATTGCTTCAGGATAACAAGAACTTATCGCTAGTTCCAGAGGAATTCTTCCAAGGTATGAGAGCTCTGAAAGTCTTGGATTTTACTGGTGTAAGATTCAAATCCTTACCCTCCTCAACTCAGCAGTTGTCACTTCTTCACCTACTCTCTCTGGATAATTGCAAATTCATTGAAGATGTATCTATGATTGGAACACTTACCAAGCTTGAGATTTTAACTCTAAGAATGTCGGGGATCACATCACTGCCTGAAAGTTTTGCAAACTTGAAAGAGCTACGGATTTTAGATATTACATTATCTCTTCGATGTAAGAATGTCCCACCAGGAGTAATATCTAGCATGGATAAGTTAGAGGAGTTATACATGCAAGGATGCTTTGCAGATTGGGAAATTATAAATGAAAAAAGGAAAGCCAACTTCCAAGAACTATTGACTTTGGGTAGCTTGACAATCTTGAAAGTAGATATCAAGAACGTTTGTTGCCTACCTCCTGACAGTGTTGCTCCTAATTGGGAGAAATTTGATATATGTGTTAGTGATTCAGAGCAGCGCAGGTTGGCCAACGCAACACAAGGGGCCTCATTTACTAGAGGGTTGACCACTGGCGTGGAGTTGCAAGCATTTCCAGAATGGTTTAGGCAGGCAGTAGCACACAAAACAGAGAAGCTGAGCTACCAATTATGCGGGAATTTGAGCAATATTCTACAAGAATACCACCATGGAAATTTTAATGGAGTGAAATCTCTTTATGTAGACCAGTGTGCTGACATTTCCCCATTGATAAAGTTGGGAAATGGATTACCAGATCAACCCGTGTTCCCTCAACTAGAGAAGCTGAATATTCACCACATGCAAAAAACGGAAGGTATCTGTGCTGAGGAGTTACCACCTAAATCCTTACAAAAAGTAAGGACTCTGGAGGTCGGAGAGTGTCCTAATTTGAAAGATTCACTCCTTCCTCCTAATTTAATTCAAAGAATGCCAAATCTTGAAGAAGTTCAGGTAACAGGAACCTCAATCAATGCTGTGTTTGGATTTGATGGCATCACAATCCAAGGTGGACAACTAAGGAAGTTGAAGAGATTGACACTGCACAATCTCTCTCAACTAACTAGCTTATGGAAGGGTCCTAGTGAATTAGTTATGTTCCACAGGCTTGAAGTAGTTAAAGTGTCACAATGTGAAAACCTTAGGTATATCTTCCCTTACGCCGTTTGTGATTACCTCTGTCATTTACAAGAACTATGGCTAGAAGATTGCAGGAGCTTAGAGAAAGTGATAGGTTGCCACATATATGAAAATGGAGTACCAGAAAGCATAAATCTCCCAAGACTAACTACTTTGAGGCTCCGACTTCTACCACATCTCACTGATTTCTACACTCAAGAAGCATATTTACATTGTCCTGAATTGCAAAGACTGCATAAACAGGATTGTGAAAGATTGAGAACTAACCTCTCTGATTACCATAGTGATCAGGAAATCCAAGAAACATTTAGCGGAATCGTCTAGAGATTTCAGTTTATATAATTTGGTGTTTTAGTCTGCTTTACTCATGTTTGTCTCTTCCAACAGAGTTTAGGAATCTGAAATATTCTATGTTGCAACTATAGATTAGATAAAAGGATCATTTTGTGCTGATGACAAGCATGAATAACTACCGTACTTCTGTGTGATGTTTAATTTATGTTCTTCCACATCAAGTCCAGATAACTCGTCTTGATTCAATGAGTAGATTTCTCAAACGAGGTCGATCCTATAGCCCAGTCTAAGGATACCAATATGATCGAGATGCTTAGGAAAAGCCAGTAATATTGTTGTTGACTAACCATTAAGGTATCCGTTTGAAAATATATTGATGCATCAAAATAAGATAGAGAATGCAATTAGCAAGATATACCTCAAATACATGCAACACACAAGGTTTTTTAGTGGTAGTCAATGTCTTCAAATTCATGCTTCAACCGCGCTGAAGTGAGGCTCAAAAATGTGTTGAGCACTTCACCTCGCTTTATATGCCCTTCAATGTCATTAGCAAAGTTCAAAGGCAAGCTTCAATGTCATCGTCAAGGTTCTAAAGGCAAACTTTTCCCTTTCAATGAGCCTCTACCGAAGAAGTGACACTAAATAATTGACAATTCACTTTATCATATTTTTAAAAAAAAATTCTTTGGTCATACATTTATCATTCATGTATATAATGATTAGTCTTGGACTAAACATATATATATTTGTAGTTTTTTTTCCCTCTGCGCCTTTTTTCATTAAAGCCCACACTTGAAGCCCCAATAAACTTTAGAGTTATCTTTTTTACGCCTTTTACCTTTGATAACACTGGTGGTAGTTGCATTTGGAGGGAGATTATTGTGGTTAGGAGTTAAGATGGATTCCATTTGCAATTGATTACAGATATCAACATTGATTCTTAGTTGCTCTCATCTACTCTGCTGTTTAAATAACGTTATTTTGTTGTCACCTATAATATGAAAGAATAAGATTCTTTCAATACCTACCAAGAAAGAAATTGCGTAATGGTAACTCAACACAAGGATTTTTTGGTGGAAAACTCCTTACTAAAGATTCTTTTGGTAAGAGTCAACTCTAGCAAGACTCTGTAATGGCGAGACAGGGATATCACCCAGGAAGCAGTGAGGCAGCTAAAATTTTTATCAAGGGTGATAAGAATTTGTTAAGTGAGTTGAATGTTATTTATTTTATGAAGATGTTTTTTCTGTTGCATTGATTTTATAGGATAAATTTTTTTATGAATTATTGTGTATAAAGTGAATACTAATTGAACAAACGAGTCTAGTTTTATACTAAATACAAATCACACAATCAAATCAAAGAAAAATTTAAAAAAGTAGAATAAGTTTTTCAATTTTAGTTTTGAGAGAGAGACACACTCACATTTTGACGTAAAATGTTGACCGATTCTTTGAACCGTTCAAAAATGTATTCTATGTTGGATAAAATTATAAATATAACTATTATCTATACAATAACTATTTTAAATAAATAATTTATTTATGCATAGAACTCTATATTGGTTTAAATTATAATATTAAGAATTAAGAAACATGAGAAATATTTAAGAATTTTAGGTGAACTAAAATTAATAAATTGAAACAAATTTATTTGTTTGATGCAAGAATAATGGTGCATGTGTGACTTGTCAAAATAAAACAAAAAATATTGTGCTGATAGTTGGGTACAAACCTAGATCAACTTGAACCTTAACCACTACACCAAAGGCTACGCTTGTGTCAAGGGTATTCCACTTTAACTATATATCCATTAAATCCAGAATTTGATAACTTTTCGACAAAAAAATGTTCAATTGGCCACTTAAAATAGCTATAGCTCTGCCTCTGCGAAGAAGGGGTGCGAGCTCGTGGTCTAAAGACACCAAGGGACTCGTGTCCCGGTGATGTGGCCAATTGGACAAAAAGGACAGATATCCGAATATGATCGTACAATGTCCTAATCATTACAAAAGAATATTGGCTACAAGCATTAAAAAACATTTCCATGTGGATAATAACTAATATTGACCCCTAGTCTATTGATTAATATGTTAATAGTGTTGTTCAACATGTATTACTAAAATACTTAGAACAAAAACTTTTGTTGAATAAAAAAACTTTTGTAGTACAAAACTTTTGTAGAACAATCTTTTATAGTACAAAACATTTGTAAAACAAAATATTTGTAGAACAAAACTTTACGAAAACAATAAACACAAAGAATCTAATAAAAAAGGGCAAGCCCGATGCAACCACAAGAAGAAAATCGAGTAATGAAAATAAAAATCTGTAATAAGTTTCTAATAAGTTTTCAAAATCAGAATCAAAACTAATAATGAAAACAAAATTTGTAAAGAAAAATAGAAATAAAATTGACAAGAAGAAAATCGAGCCCACTGAGTACACAGTGTTTCCTTAGGGAAATTATTCCCCTCAAGTACCTGAGGTTAATGGAATATATCCTCCCAAGATAGAACGATTTACTCATCGGTGTATCGGTATCTAAAATCATGATGTCAGCGCACCACTCAACAACAGTACAGCACACTAAAATTTATTTGTGTAGAAGAAAAAGTCAGAAAAAATCATTATAGAAATGATAGGAAAATTCTCTATATAGAGAGAGCAGAAGGTTCTTATTGTGTCTTATCGAGAAGGTCACAACCATTTGGGAAGGTCTCAACTTTTCAAAAAAGTTATAACTCTTCATTTGCCTTTCACCTCTTTCAAACTCAACAATCCCCCAAATGAATGGGAAATGACTCTAAGGAAAAAAACGGACAAGTGCATACTTCACAAGCAAGGATTAATTGCATTTGGATAAGTAGGTTTTCCTTTAAACTTTCCATAGTGAACATATGTTGGATATACTCAGTCAATCGATAGATTTGATATCTTTGAACCGTCGAGCTTTGGTGTATACCTAGAAAATCATATGTCACACAATCAACCCTTTACTGTCTATGGTTCTCACTGTTGTGTTCGTTTCAGTCATGAACACCTCTTGGTTTCATAAGTGTATAGAGAATAGGCTTTTACTATCATTCTCTTTGAAGCGACTTACACTTCACACTCACATAAGTGATTCCTAACTGTGTTATTGCATAGATACACTATTTGGTCAAATCTATCAAACTTAGAAACCATTAAAAAAATTTAAGCTTTATTAACTTGTTAATAAGACTTAATGTTTTATCCTTGTCACTGAACATTATCTTTATCACGAGAGTAGATTGAGTTGTTTGACATTGTTGAACCATCATTCACAACTTTATTTGATCTCCTTGAATCTAGCTTTTGAGATATCTAGTCTGCTAGGTAGAGTTACCGCCATGATGACTTGTCCTAAGCCTTAAAATTCATTCCCTTAGAGATGAACTTTCAACTGTTTCTCTAGTTAGGCCTTTTGTAAGTGAATCCGACACATTTTCTCTAGAGAGTAGTTATCTCACAGTATTATGTCTTCGTCGTATGTGATGAGAGTTTTCGTTGTAAATAATACTCCCTGCCTTACCTATTGCTACTTAGCTATCACTATGTATGCATACAAGTCTTACAAGCTTGGGCCAGAATGGAATATCTTCTAAAGATCTCTGGATCCATTCAACTTCTTCACTAGCCTTATCTAATAAATTCATATTTCATTATAGAGCGAGCAATAGATGAATTGGATTATTTTCAAGAGACTGCTCCTCCACCAAGAGTGAATACCTAACCACTTGTGGATTTTACTTCATGTGACCTGATGATCCAATTTGCATCACTATATCCCTCAATCACAGCACGATATTTATTATAATGCAAAGCAAAATTTTGTGTATATTTTAAATACCTAAACACTCATTTCATTGTCATCCAGTGAGTTTGCTTGGGAATACTTGTAAACCGACTCAATTTACTATTAGCACATGCTATATATGGTTGCGTATAATTTATAATATACGTCAAACTTTCCAAAACTTTTGCATAATCTAATTGTGAATCACTTTTACCTTCATTCTTCTAGAATTTACAGCTTAAATAAATTGGAATCTTAGCAACATTAAAATCTAAATACTTGAACTTGTCAAGTACTCTTTTAATATAATGAGATTGCGATAATGCTAGACCTTGTGGAGTTTTATGAATTCTAATTTCTAAGATCAAATCAACAACTTCTAAGTCCTAAATTTGCTAGACAACATGTGTTTGGTGGCATTTATATCATCAATATTCTTACTCATTATCAACATGTCATCAACATATAAACAAACAATGACTTCACAATTTGGAGTATTTTTAATGTAGAGACATTTATCACATTCATTTATCTTAAATCCATTTACCAACATTGTTTAGTCAAATTTAGCATACCATTGCTTGAGTGCTTGTTTGAGTCCATAAAAGTGACTTAACAAGTTTGCACACTTTCTTTCCTTTACTAAGAACTACAAATCCCTTAGGTTATTCCATGTAAATTTCTTCCTTCAGTTCTCCATTTAAGAAGGTTGTATTAATATTCATTTGATGAATTTCAAGACCATGTATAGTCGCTAGTGCTACTAACACCCGAATAGATGTTATTCTTGTTACTGACGAATATGTGTCAAAGTAATCGAGACCTTGTTTTTGTGTATAGCCTTTGACCACAAGTCTAGCCTTATATTTGTCAATAGTGCCATCAACTTTCATTTTCCTTTTAAAGATCCATTTTGATCCTAAAGGTTTATTCCAAGAGGAAAATCAATCAATTCCCATATATGATTATTCATTATGAATTCTATCTCACTATTGACTGTCTCTTTTTAATATTGTGCTTCCAAAGAAGTCATAGCCTCTTTAAAAGTTCGAGGCTCATTTTCTAATAAAAATATTATAAATTCTGGTCCAAAGGAAGTAGAGGTCCTTTGACATTTGCTATGTTTTGAATTTTCCTCATTATGATTACTTTCCTCAGTTTCTTCTCAAGATCATTTAGTTTTTTCATTAGATGATTCACATCTCTCCTATATGGGTATATGGTTTTAAAGGATTCAACATTATCTGATTCAATTATCTTATTAATATGAATTTCAAGATTTTCTTATCTATAAACCAAAAGTCGATATGAGTTACTATTCATAACATATCCTATGAACACATAATCAATTGTCTTTGGCTCTACTTTTGTCTATTTAGGTTTAGGAACCTGGATCTTAGCCAAACACCCCCACACTTTCAAGTATTTAAGGTTAAACTTTCTTCCTTTTCATTTTTCATATGGAATAGATTGTGTTTTACTATACATGGGAAACACGATTAAGTATTCGACTAGCCGTAAGGATAGCTTCTCCCCACAAGTTCTGGAGTAAACCAGAACGAATCAACATGGCATTCATCATCTCCTTAAGTGTTCTATTTTTTTCTGCAATTTTATTTGATTGTGGGGAGTTAATGTCACTCAAGATACATCTCTTTCTGAAGGTTAAAGCGGTCGTTGTCAAGTAAATAACCTAACCAAAGTTAGGGTCGAATCCCATAGGGAATATGGTAGACTCTAGAATAGTTCAATTGTAAAGTGGGGTGATTAACCTACTTATCTCCCAAGAGAGGGGAGTTTGTGCAATTGAAAATAATAAATAACTAAGCTAATGTGAGTGTTGTATAACCAGTAGAAGAGCTAAGTAGGGTGATGTGTTCCCCATGATTCCCTAACTTGGTATTATCAGATAATTGTGATCTTTTCTAGTGTGTAGATGTAGGATGATAAGTTAAGTTTACCTAAACCATTGATCCAGAGTGGAGGTAAATTTCACTACGGGATTTGATCCATCTCCGCAGTGTGACATTACTAAGCCTTGCCTATTATCCCAGTACAACCTCCCCTTGATTCAGTTTGGTTGATTAGATGAGAACAACTCAATCAAATCTTGTTAATTATCTCTTTTCCTATTCACTACCTCTTTGATCTGACAAGTAACACTAGGCGGGTTCTAACGTTGCCCTTCAGTTAAATGACAATTAAAGTAAAGAGAAATAACTAATACATTCGTACACACCTTCTAAGAATCACAAATTATCTGATTTTACCTTTTAGTTCTTCATGGTTTCCATAGTCCTAGTTGTGGATTTAGCTAATCATAATTGGTGTAGATGCAAAAATCATGATATAGAATAACATAATTTAGCACATACATGCAGGAATTGAGGAACAAGAAATTCAACTCTTCAATAGAAATCAAAATACGAATCAAGAACATAAAAGTTATTTTTCTCTCTCTAAAACTACTAAAAACTATGAACTAATACCAACTCTCTGAAAACTTAATGAAAAATAACCTAAAAATTTATTTATAAAGTCTAAAATACAAACCTAAATCAAAATAGAAAAACTGTGTCAGCACACTCCACGGGCAAGTCTACGACTCGTACTATGTTCCACAGCTCGTATGTTGGGGTTTTGTGAACTTCAACTGCAACCTGGAGTTGTCTTCTACGAGACCCATCTACGGGCCATATAGGATTCTACGACCCGTAGAGATTTTCATGTTATGGATTTTCAATGTTTCTCCACTTTCTGATCCTAAGAACACGACTTCAACTCTATGGCTCGTGGATTGTTCTACGACTCGTCTGCATACTCATAGAGTCTTATTCAAAAAATCACATTTCACTGAAAATTGTTACGAACTTCTATGACCCGTGAACTATTCCACGACCCATAAAGGGTTCTGTCGATCATAAAAAACCGCTATATCAGCATACTTTTCCCAAAAGTCATGCCAACCCTATAATCCTGGAAAACAAACATAAAAACACATCAAATCTACTAACATCGCTTTGAGAACATACAAAATTCCAAGTTTTAAGCATCAAAAGTGTTGTATTTTGGCAACACATCAACACCCTCAACTTAAAATTATTTTTTCTGTCCTCAAGCGACGGATTCAATCTACATAAGCAGTACAAAAACACACAAACCTCAACCTAATGGCATAAATTTCACCAAACTCAAGCACAAATATCCACACCACTTTCAAATATATATGAGATAGCTATCAGGCAAATCAGTTCATATCAATATACTCAACATTGCAACTATGATAAGTTATGCTATTATAAATAAGCAACACCTACTGACTTAGTCGGCTATCAACAATGCAATGCAAGTGCTCTCACAAAAAAAAGTCACATTTCCACTCAAGATGATTTTTTTCAAACTCAACGCTTGGGACGATATTACACCACTCACTCTCACAAAAAGATATTCAAATATTATGACCAATACCATATGCTTGCCATTATACTTACAACTAACACCTTCGACTAGTTAGACTAGGATCACTTTAGGGATTTCTAGGCTTGTAATGTAGGCTCAAGGGGCTTTAGTATGATGTTTCAGGAATATAGTGACTAATGACCCCCCTTGACACTGCATTTTCTACACTTTTTCCCTATCAACCTATCCTTTTTCTCATTTTCCCTTTTTAAAGCTTTTTGGGAGCATTATTCTCATTTTTTTTGCACAATGCCTTTATTTTTTAAAGCCTTTTTCTTTTTAGCACACTAATCAAGCACTTTTTTTTTTATTTTTCTTGCACCCCTTTTCAAATATTTTCTTTCCCTTTTTTATATCACTAGTTCCCCTCCCCCCACTCTATGATTTTTCTCACACTATCTACCCTCAACTTAGACTTTTGGTCTGGTTGAGGTGCACAATATCCATCCTCGAAACCAAGGCCACTTTTGGTAGCCACCCTCAACTTAGACTTTATGCCTTAGTTGAGGTGCACAATGTTCAAGGAAGGACCAGGGCCAATTTTATGATTTATCATTCATCAAGGTTAGGTTACTTTGTTGTTTACAAAAAAAGTGGTTTATGTAAGGCTTAAACACAGGGATCAAGTGATAAACTACACATTTGGTCGGTTATTTAGGTTAAGTGGACTATTAAGAGCAATGGCCTAAGATCTTTTCCCAACCAACTAACCTATGGTCTAAGTCAGAGTAACAGGGAAAGTTTTGAATTGAAACACAGTATAGGACATGTCAACACACTCTCAGATCATATTTTTTATCACAATTATGCCCAACTTATCAGAATGAACACTGTCAAACAATCAAACATGTGTGGTTGTTATCAAGACTAACTAATCAATAAAATTTGTTAGTTATCATTTATTAACAAAAAAAGTCATATGCCATAGATATCGGTACTGTGTGCTACTAATACTCCCTAAACATCCTAAACATATCGGTTTAACAGAAAGAAAATATTCGTAGGGAAAAAGAACACAAGAAAGAAAATCCTTTGGAATAAAAAATTGGGATAATTATAGGTCAAGGTTACTGAGACTTCATTGAGGCCTATAACTACTTGCACCCCATTGAAAAAGATGTGCATTGTCCCCAATGCACATAAAATATTAAAATAAAAAATAATGGTTAAAAGAAACATACCTGTGCGCCTAAGCGCCTCTCTCTTCTTGGGTTGCCTCCCAAGTAGCACCTGATTTATTGTCACCCCATGAATTTGCCCACTTGATTACTCAGACTTCATCAATTGCTCACACTTCCATCTTGAACTCATTTAGCCTCTTCATTGAATGAAATATGTTGAAGACAACCTCTTTATCATTCAATATAAACTTGAGTTGGTCTGATTCCATATCTACTAGGGTTCACCCAGTGGCTAGGAAAGGCCTTCCCAAGATGATTGGGACGTCGAAGTCGACCTAGCAATCTAGGATCACAAAGTTTGTGAGGAATATAAAATTTTTAACTTTGACGAGGACGTCATATAGTATCCCCACATGCTTTTTCACTGTTCGATCAACCGTCAATAATCTCATGCTCGTCAGGGTAGGAGTTGCCAGGCCAAGTCTCTTTAAAATCACAAGGGACATCAAGTTTATGTTGGCACCAAGGTCACATAAGGCCCTTGTGAATTCAACGTCACCTATGGTGCAGGGAATGGTGAATGCTCCGGGGTCTTCTCATTTCTGCATTGATGATCTTGTGGAAATTGCACTGCAATGTTGAAGCTCCCGTGAAAGATCCTAACTCACAATATGCTTCTTTGTGACCAAATTATTCATAAACTTCGCGTACCCGGGCATCTTCTCCAATGTTTCAAGCAGAAGGATGTTGATGGAGAGTTGTCTCAGCATGGAGAGGAAGTGCTTGAATTTATCTTTCTCTTTTTTTTCTTGAGTCTCTGAGGGAAGGGAGGAGGAGGCCTAGGAATGGGTTTAACCTTCTTTGACGTTGGCGCTACGTTACTCTCCCCATCCTTAGCACGAACATCTTCACCACCAGCATGCTCACTCTCAATCATCTCTTCATGGACAACATCATTATCAACTTGCATTGGAGGGTCAATAGTCTATTTTCCACCGCACATCATGACTGTCATACAATGCCCCCCAATCTTAGTATTTTGAACTGTGTTGTTGGACAGAGTACCTTTCTGGCGCTGGTTCAATTGAGTTGACATTTGACCAAACTTTTGCTCAAGCTTCTTGATAGCCAAAGAATGAGACTCAATCTTTTGATTAATGTTGGAGATGTTAGACTTCATCCCCCTTAATGTCTCATCCTGAGCATCAATCTTTTTCAGCAGACGACCAAACATCTCCTTAATGCGAGATGCACCAGCACCAGAATCTCAATTGTGTGGTGGAACATATGGACCATTCCTATAGCTATCTTTGTGTTCCCATTCAATATCTTTATATTGTCCTCTATTACTGTCATAGTAGCCTCTTTTGTTGTTATCTCTGAAGGCGCCATCTCTTCTAAAGTTTCAACCTTGGTTTTCTTGACCTTGGTGCCAAAAGTCCTAATTGGACCCTTGGACGTTGGTTCGGAAACTTGTCATCTGATCTACAACAAAACAAGTGTCCTCCTCATAATAAGGCTTCTCACACATGGGTTGTTGTGGAGGCTGATAGGATACTGCATTTACTCGTTGTTAGTTCTGCTTCATCAACAACTCCACATTAATTAGTATTAATTCGCGCAAGCTATTGCATCACTTCTTGACTTGCTCTTGCTTGCGCCGAACTAGTGTTGATTGAGAACAAGTTTTTTGTAGTAGCTTTTTCCCTAGTCCCCCATGCACAATTCGTCTTGACCACTCTCTTCATCCTTTGTGCAACCTCCTGAAATGGACGATCTATGAACGAGCCTCCCATGATAGTATCAACAACAACCTGGCTATTCTCATCCAAGGCTCTGTAAAACATCTCCATCAGGGTTTCATCAATAATATTGTGGTCTGGGACACTCCTCAAGTATTTAGTAAATCTCTCCCACATGGTATTTAGTGAATCACTAGACACCTGCTCAAAGTTGTTGATCTGTGCTTTCAACTCTAGCTTCTTTGATATTGGGAAGAACCTTTCCAAGAAGGCCCTCTGTAGTTATGCCCAAGTGGTGATTGAACTCTGTGGGAGCTCGGATAACCATATCGTTGCGTTGCCTGTGAGAGAAAGTGGGAAAATACGAAGTCCAATGACACCCCCTAAAAAAATTTAATTTCTCATCATGTTCTTGCAGACGAACACAACATTGTGTAAATGGTTATACGGATCCTCTGATGGTAGGCCCGTGAACAACTCGTTATTCTACAGCATCTGTAGCAACCCACTCGACATGACGAACTTAGTGTCATCCGGTAATGGAGGTAACACAATAGCTCTCGTGACATCCATCACCATAGGGTTAAGCCAATATTGATTCCATTGACTTGTTGCAGCTTACGGACCCTGTGGTAATAGATTTAGTGGAGGTGAGTTGTCATTTTTCGGATTGAGTGTTGCATTCATCGCATCATCAGTAGTATTATTCGCATTATCTTGGGCCATTCTCCTTAGCATCCTTTGGATCTCTAGGTCAAATGGAATCAAGGGAGTGCCTCAGCTTCGAGTGTTATGCATACACTACACCTGCACGCTGAAACAAAATAAAAACAACAAGTAATGTAAAATTAAGGAAATAAGGATTAATCTCCAAATTACTTGAACTAAACAAGTCTAGCCGTATTCCTTGGCAACAGTGCCAAAATACTTGATGTCGCTCAAGCTACAACTCTTTCTAAAGGTTAAAGCGGTTGATGTAAAGTAAATAACCTAACCAAGGTTAGGGTCGAATTCCATAAGGAATATGGTAGACTCTAGAATAGTTCAATTATAAAGGGGTGATTAACCTACTTATCTCCCAAGAGAGGAGGTTTGTGCAATTTTAAATAATAAATAACTAAGTTAATGCAAATGTTGTATAACCAGTAGAAGAGCTAACTAGGGTGATGTGTTCTCCATGATTCCCTAATTTAGTATTATTAGATAATTGTGATCTTTTCCAATGTGTAGATGTAGGACGGTAAGTAAAGTTTACCTAAACCTTCAATCTAGTGTAGCGGTAAATTTCATTAAAAGATTTGATCCATCTCCGTAGTGTGACATTACTAAACCTTACCTATTATCCCGATACAACCACCCTTTGATCCAGTTTGGTTGATTAGACGAGAAAAACTCAATCGAATCCTCTTAAATATTCTCTTTTCCTATTCATTTCCTCTTTGATCCGGCAAGTAACACTAGGTGGGTTCTAATGTTGGTCTTCCATTAAAAGACAGTTAAAGTGAAGAGAAATACTAATACATTTGTACACACCTTCTAAGAATCATAAATTATCCAATTTTATATTGTTAGTTCTTCATGATTCCCACAACCCTAGTTGTGGATTTAGCTAATCATAATTGGTGTAGATGCAAAAATCATGATATAAAGTACATAATTTAGCACTTACACGAAGGAATTGACGAACAAGAAATCTAACTCTTCGATAGAAATCAAAATACGAATCAAAAACACAAAAGTTATTTTTCTCTCCCTAAAACTACTAAAAACTATGAACTACTACGAACTCTCTGAAAATTTAATAAAAAATAACCTTAAAACCTATTTATAAAGTCTAAAATACAAAACCAAATCAAAATAGAAAAATTGTGTCGGCACACTCCACGGACAAGTCTACGACTCATATTATGTTCCACGACTCGTATGTCAGGGTTTCGTGAACTTCAACTGCAACCTGGAGTTATCTTCTACGAGACCCATCTACAGGCCGTATAGGATTCTATGGTCTGTGGAGGATTTCGTTTGATGGATTTTCAACACTTCTCCACTTTCTGATCCTCAGGGCACGACTTCAACTCTACGACTCGTGGATTATTCTATGACTCATCTGCATACTCGTAGAGTCTTATTCAAAAAATCATTCTTCACTGGAAATTTCTACGAAACCACTTCTACGGCCCGTGAACTATTCCACGACCCGTAAAGAGTTTCGTGGATCATCAAAAATTACTATATCAACATACTTCTAAGTTGCTCAGTTTTCACAAGATTTTGTAATTGACATGTCTCAAATGTTCATGTCATAACCAGTTTAACTTAGACAAGTAAGAACAATATTTAAAAAATTGAGTTTGAAAAGACCCTCCATAAGATAACTTTTTTCCTACAAATATTTTGTTCTTACTTATTACAATTTTATCAAATACAAACATTGTTTAAAGTCAATACCTTGTTGGATGTCCTTTTAAGGAGGACCTTTCCATAACCTTCATTCATGAACATAGTCCCATTGAGTCCAATAAAAGCATATGAACCAAATACTTCTTTTAGCACCAATATGACGGATGACTTTTCACCAATATTTATGTCTATACATGCAAGTAGTTGTATTTTAATAGACATATTTTTTCATGAAAAAATCACAACATTTTAAGTGACACTCTTTCATAAGAGAACACAATATATATATATATATATATTTGTATGTATGCAATTTGTTGGTTTCATACTAGATATCCGAATATGATCGTACAATGTCCTAATCATTACAAAAGAATATTGGCTACAAGCATTAACGAACACTTCCATGTGGATAATAACTAATATTGACCCCTCGAGTCTATTGGTTAATATGCTAATAGTGTTGTTCAACATGTATTACTAAAATACTTAGAACAAAAATTTTTGTAGAACAAAAACTTTTGTAGTACAAAATTTTTGTAGAACAAATCTTTTGTAGTACAAAACTTTTGTAAAAATAAATCTTTTGTAAAACAAAATATTTGTAGAACAAAACTTTGTGAAAACAATAAACACAAACATTCTAATAAGTTTTCAAAACCATAAATTAAAACTAGTAATGAAAACAAAATCTATAAAGGCAAATAGAAATAAAATTGACAAGAAGAAAATCGAGTTCACTGAACACACAACGCTTCCTTAAGTAAATTATTCCCTCAAGTACTCGAGGTTAATGAAATATATCCTCCTAGGATAGAACGATTTACCCACCGGTGTATCGGTACCTAAAATCACTGTGTCAGTGAACCACTCAACAATAGTAAAATACACTAGAATTTGTTTGTGCAGAAGAAGAAGAAATCAGAAAAAACTGTTATAGAAATGATAGGAAAATTCTCTATATATAGAGAGCAAAAGGTGTTTATTGTGCCTTAATTATCGAAAAGGTCACAATTTTTCAAAAAAGTTATAACTTTCATTTGCCATTCACAACTTTCAAACTCAACAAATAGTGCACTTACTCAACAATGGAGCTCCAACTTTATGCGGCTTTTCCAATACTTGCTTTATTATCTTTATTTCACTTTTACTTACATTTTCTAACTTATTCCATTGCTAATAAATCAAATCTAACTAGTTAAGTTAATATGAATGTCCTTGACCTCATACAAGTTTAACTCTACCATTTCTCTGATAATTAACCAGTTTCACAAATAATTGAAATGCTGACTAGCCAATGTCAAACGTGTGTTTTCCTTCTCAATAAAGAATAGATGACTTCAAATACAGCTGACAGTTGAGAAATAAATGTGATAAAGAGAAGCTTCCTTCCAATCAAAAGTAGATAGAACTAATAACAAATATCGTTGACTTTGAATGAAGATTCGAGAAAACTATTCTTTTCATGAAATACCCCTCATTTCTAGTTATTCTTTTCTTTTTTTCCCCTAAGTGGAGACTAGAAATAACAAGCCTAGTGATATTATTGATTATTAAGGATAATATAATGTCAAGCCCTTCACCTCTTCTTCTACAATGGCTGTCCTTCTTCCTAATATTCTTTCAAACCTTTTATGCATCTCAAGCTGATTTAGGAACAGCAAGCCAATATAGCCCACCATACACACGTAAGTTAATTTTCTTACAAAAAGAGTAACTAAAATCTTTTTTCGCCTCTTATCACTGGGAGTTGTGAAAATAACTTGTTGCAATCCTACAAAATAAGGTTGCATACAACATATCCCAATGTGATCGATCCAATTAACATATGCTTTTATTTCATTGTGAAGTAAACTAATATTCTTGGCACAGACCTAGTGATGGCAGTTCAACCAACCTCGATAAGACTATATAGCATAGATCCAATAATTCCTCTCATATGTTTCTTTTGATTGTACTAACTACAGCTAGTGCCTGTTTTGGGAGTGATTCAACCCAATTCCCGTCAAGCAACTTCTTTGCAGCAGCTGGTGAAGGGATTTGGGATGATGGAGCTGCCTGTGGAAGACAATATTTGATCAGTTGCATTAGCTCTGTTTTTCCTAAAGCTTGTAGACCAGGAGAAACTATTCAGATCAAGATCATTGACCGTGTACAAACACTAACTTCTACGCCAACAAGACAAGGAACCACCATAGTTCTTTCGAATGCTGCTTTTGCTGCTATTGCTGATTCAAATGCCTCTTCTCTTAACATCGATTTTCGACAGTAAGTATTCCTCTATACAGTAAATATTACTTACACCAATGTTTGCAAACAGAGAAAGCTTCAACGTGACTAGTGCACATGGGGCCCAAATCAAAACTTGCATTTACAATTAAAACATATAAAATGGCTTTTAAATACTTGAAAATATAATTAAACTAAAAAGATAAATATAAATTAAAATTTCTTCAAAAGCCAAAAGTGTTGGATGATAAATACTTATGTTACATCAAATCAATTCAAGTTAATTATGATTAAGTGGTAGCTATAAATTGAAGTGATTGATACCTTGAACTATAGCATATACAATGGGCACTTGTGCTGCCCCTCAATTATCATGCAAGTTGTACATACTATTGAACCCACTGGAAAGTCAAAAAAGTCTCAACAATTAAAAAGAAGGAAAAATATGTTTAAAAGGGTATTTAAGGAAAACAAAAAATGGATGCAAGATAGCAAAATCCTATACAAAGAATCCTTTAAGAAAACTTTGCACTTCAAATTTTGAGCAACATTTCATAAATTTGTTATATGCAATGATGGGTTCATTTGAACTCTTTGTTACTGCAGGGTCTAGAAGAAAAAACGAATATTTTCAAGTTCAGAAGGAGAATTGGGAAGAAGAAATTGTATTTAGACGTGAATTTTATTTTGAAAAATAAGAGTCAAAATTTTGTAAGTAAAACATCATTTCTTTTAAAATAGCTCTTAATATTTCAAAATTTGAAGTCTTGAGAAATAAAAATCATTTTATTTGTAAACAGTAGTATTTCATTATTTGCAGATATAATTAGTATGTACGTACCATTGTCACCAAAAAATAAAAATAAAAATTATATACGTACCAAACGCAACAATATGTTGGGCAGGGTACTTGAGAAGAAGCTTGCACTTTTTACCTAAATTTTAATAACTTATCATAGGTTAGGTAGAAATTGCAATACCAATTGATTAGTTTCATGCTAAAGGGATTACCCTGAGTTTGAATATTTATGCAACACTTGATTATTACTTGGAAAATTTACAAGAATAGGCACTTTAAGATTATGAATTATAAAAAAAAAATTATTTACCAAAATAACAAATAAATTATTAAAGTATATCACTTTTTTCTTTCCCAAGACCTATCAAATCAACTTGTCATCAACATCAATTAATTCCAACAAATATCTTTTGTCTATTTTGTAATTATGAATTATTATTTTTGTGTAAATAAGAAAAAGTTGATAGGATCATGTAATTTGGTATATAAAAATATATAGTTATGTTTTTAAATCTTATTACTTTCTTCGTCCCATATTAGTTGATCGCTTTTCATTTCATACGGTACTTAAGAAATCATAAATAAGACAATCAGTTTTACTAATTTATCCTTTATCTATATTGATGGATGGTAAAATAATTTATGAAAAAGTATGCTTAATAGCATAGTGCATATGAATGGATATCATTGTAGTAGATACAAAGTAATTAATTAATTCTAGAAAAATGAAATTTTTGTAACTTCTAAATTTGTTAAGGCTTTCAAAGAAAATTAATTGTAGAGCTAAAATAAAAAAATTGTAATTAATTTTATTTTGATTTAATAAGAAAATAAATAATTTGAGACATATTTTTAATCAGGTGAGCAATTAATATAAGATGGAAAAAGTGTGTGAGCAGTTG
Source organism: Solanum aculeatissimum (assembly GCA_038996855.1). Classification (NCBI taxonomy): domain Eukaryota; kingdom Viridiplantae; phylum Streptophyta; class Magnoliopsida; order Solanales; family Solanaceae; genus Solanum; species Solanum aculeatissimum. Next base: position 1,945 of record JBCEWC010005786.1, on the reverse strand, counting down.
GCATGAATACTTTAAGGGGTCGTTTGGTTTGGATAAAATTATGATAGAATTAGTATTAGTTATGTTGGGATTAATTTTGCTCTGAGTAATTTATATTTTGTTGGTTTGTCAAATTCAAAATACTATTGATTACATAATTTCTAAGAATAAGTTGTTTGTTTATAAAAGTACCCTCTTCTTATTTAGTTTTTTATTTTAAAAAAAAATACATTTTCTTTGCGATCTTTAGCTATTCATGCTTAAAAATAAAATTTTCATCTTATTTAGCATAAATATTTTTGTGTATGCATTTTTATGATTATGTCGTATGTTTTTAAAAGTAAACTTTCATTTTATTAAGCTTAAAAAATAAGACTTTCATCTTATTTAGCTTAAAAATAAAACTTTCATTTTAAGTTTATTTAAGTAATAGAAATGTTATTATTAAAGTGTTTATATTTTTAAAGTTATTTATATTTTAAATGATATATAAAATATAATTTTTAAGTAATAAACTATTTAATTGAAAATATATAACTTAATAGTGGAGTGAACATTCTAAGAGAAATAAAAATATAAATAAATAAAAGTATTAGACAAATAAATTCAACCTATAATATATTCATAAATAGAAATCATATGTATAAAATATAATTTTTTAAATAAAAACTATTATCATATAAACAATAATTAACCAATGTTGTAAATGTTATTTTAAATATTGTTAAAGATTATGTTAACATACATGAATATAAAAGTGGTGTATAAAAGAGAGTTTAAGAGGGGTATTTTGTTATTTTACATATATTATCTAAGATAAGTTATTCTAGGATTACTATTTCTGTAATGACCTGGAGGGTCATTTTTGGCATTTATAGTTAAATTACCATCTTGCTTTTTTAGAAAGTTGTCTTGAGTTATCTTTGGATGAGTTGAAAGGTTCGATTTCGAAAACCTTGTGAAGAGTTTGAGTTTTTCTAAAGAAAGAGCTTTTAAGGTTTAAAGTGTGAAATTTTAATTTTTGAGGTCATCTTGAGTTTCGGATGTCGAAATGTACTTTTGTAGAATTCCATCAACTCTGGAATGTAGAATCTAGTTTAGGAGAACTTACAGAACTAAATTTGGAGTTAAAACGAAGATTTTAGGCCTAAAGTTGTAATTTCAGTAGAATTTGGATCATAGTTTGACTTTGGTCAACATTCGGAGTTCAGAAGCTCAAATCAAAATTTTGACAGTTTCAGTGATTATGAATGGTAAAACTAATGCTACAAATGGTCTCGTGTTAATTTTTAGTGTTTTTGAGGTTATTTTAGATATTTGAGTTTTTAACTAATTTTATCGAGCTTTTTGGTTTTCGAGTCGAGGAGAACTCAGAATCAAATTCTGATAGTTCCATTGAGTCTGGAACATCATTTCTGGTAGGGTTACATGTGTGGCTTGTGTGTATCAGGTTCTGAATGAACCTCAAGGGTCCATCCTGTGTCTTTAAATAGATGTTTTTTGCTGAATTGGGGTAACCTCCTATGTTCTCTGCGTTCGCAGGATTGGGACCTGCGTTCACGGAGGCCTGGGTGTTGTGACCTTCGTGTTTGCGGACCTAGTCTTTGTGTTCATGGAGTGTAAGCAAGTGGGAGCTTCGCGTTCGCGGACCTCACATCCGTGTTTACGGAGGTATGCGAAGCCTTGAGCTCTTCGTTCGCAGAGCCATGATCGCGTTCGCAAAGCATTAAATGCCTGAAATAGTTTTAAATGTTAAACGTAACGGGTTTCACCATTTTTAATATTTCAAGCTCGGTTTATAGAGAATTCTTCTAAGATTTTTTAGGCAAGGCCTTCAAGTAACGTGATTTTAACTCAAATCTTTAATTCCCCTTGATTAATTAGTGATTTTTGTCACGACCCAAGCCTAGGGCCTAGACGTGACATGGCGAATGAGGAACCCGAAGGAACCCCAAACAAGCCTCTC